>JAHZNK010000784.1:0-13182 GCA_027744615.1 Lepidocyrtus cf. nigrosetosus NNG-2020 | reverse complement strand
GGGAAATATAATCGGATCTTTTGCTCCTTACTACTTGGATTCTTAGATAAAATATATTTTTCAAAGACTAGCCGCATGTACATCTATTTACTTTTATATAAAAAGTAAAAACATAAAGTTGTAGACGTTGGCGGTCGTCAAAAGGTTTAAGCGAAAGAGAAAGAAGTTGGTCGAAGGGGGAAAGTTGTAGAAGCAAATCTTTCTGCTACTACGATCTCAACTCAAAGTAAACTCAACCCAGTTGTTCTACTACCACTAACAACAAGAACTCGCAGCATCAACAACAATATCGTCATTTTGTGTACTACTCTGTTACACACGCAGTTAACATACTCCACAGTTATGTACTTTTGTTGTTACTTTTGTTCCCAGAAATGCTCATAGTTGTACATGGTTGCTCATAGATAGTTGCATGAAGTTGAAGATTGTTTCAAGTAGCTAAAAAAAGTCTACCTACAGCATGTCTTGTTATCCTGTGGGTGTCTCATATTTAGTAAAGTGAACAGAGTTGAGAACAAGGATTTTCATTTATTGACTTGCTGCGAGAAGTAAAAGGCAAAAAATGTTGTGGTTGTGCTTGTCCATTCAAACAATAGAAAATTCTCACTCCCTAACACCATATTCTTTTTTTGCTAGATAGAAAATACTCTCCTTGAGATACTTATCTGTTCTGGCGTGTTATAGTCCCTTTTTGCGAGTAAGATCGGAGAGCAAACTTTTATAATAAATGTGCATATAAGATGAAATGAGAATAACTTGTACCACTTTCAATGAACATTTTCGTATTTGGGCTTGAGACGGAAAATATGCGCTACTAGAAAAGCGAAAGGTTAAAAATACACAGTTTCAGAGTCACAAATCAATTTCAGAGCTTTCGTGATTAGAAATTCCCCTGCTCCTATCTTTTTCGCCATTGTTTGAGACAAGTGTCGTAGTAAGTTTCGATATAGTCTTTCCAGGACACTACCGCTATTATATCTACATTGTTTCCTTTCCTCTCCGAAAGTATAGATTAGATGATTATTGTAGAGATTTTTATACATAGTGGACTAAAATAGATTTGCTGACTTTAGCCATTGCATGGAATCGATATGTTGAGAAAAAAGAAGAGAACAAATAGAAAAAGGAAACAACAGCAAAAATAGTTAGAACAGCAGTCTCAAGGAGTTTCAGCTTTCAATGGTCAACTGGATTATACGGTTTATATAAAAACACATGCTGCAACGTAAAAGATATAGAATGTACATTATCATTGCATTCCATCATCCCACAAAACCATTTGTATCCGGAGAAATGAGATGAAGTAAAAGAGGAAGCTTCTATACGTTTAGCTCTTATCGTCAAAGTTTCCTTCTTTGTGTGATACTGAAAGGGAAATCTACTAGGAGACATACTTTGTCAGGAAAACAATGAGTGGCACTATCATGGGTTGACACGCATCCGTATACACAGCTATTTCATATTATCACACACTTCCATAAACGAGTGAATAGACAGAAAACTCTTTTTTTTGCAAGCATGCATATTATTTTAAATTTTCTTATATATTAAACCACACAACGAGACTGCGCTAGTATATCAGCAGGAACCTTCGGTTACATTTTACATGCTACAACATAGGCAGATATTATTCAAAAAAAATATTCTACAGAGAGCCATAAACAGAGCCAATGGCTAAAAATGGTAGAATTATGCAAACTCAAGAGCATTTTCCGTACACAACAACAAAATAAACAAACTCATACATGCAGATACACACACTGCCTCCAAGTCATTTAGCCAGACAAAAAGATCACTATTCCAAGCAAGAATACAAGAAGTTTAGGTAGCTCAACTCAGATCACATTTCCATTCACTACTTTCCTGTATATCAAGTAAACATTACAAAAGGTGGGAAATGGGCTTTCTCTTTCTTTCTCCTTCTATGTAGTTCTTGATTACATTATATAAGCTGAAAACATTTCACTGATACACATCCTGCATTGATTTCCAACGTGTATGTACATTTTAAATCTGTTAATGTATTCTATAACGCAGAACTTAAATTAAACAAGACCACTTTTGTTGGTATTATTATTATTTTCATTGAATAGGATGTGTGGTATTTGAAAACCGACGAGAGAAGAAACGAACAAAAAGAGAAAAGGCGGATTAATGAGGGACCGTAAAATTGACAAATTCCTCTCCCATGAGTTGAATCGCTTATATTCCCTCTAGTCCTTCTCAACCGAATAAAAACTCATTACCCTCTATTGCTATGCTTTCAATGTTCCAAGTGAAAAGAATGACGTGTTTTAGTAAACATGGTAAAATGAATGTCATTTTTCTTCCGTGAAATCATCATATTAACACAATATTGTAAATTTGAGTTTCTCTCAGCAATTTTGATTGAACAGGATAATGCATGGGAGATAAAAAGATTATTAAATGGAAGGAACTGTTAACTTCGTACATATCTGCTTTGTGACGGAAAATAGAAAGTAGGATAATAAACTGCGAGGTACAATATTGTATGCAAGTAATTTTGTGTACTTACATACATCCCGATATTTATCCCCTTCCTTTCTCCGATACTAGAAAATGGTAAAGAGTCCTCGATCTTATCTTTAACCAAATCCGAGGCAATAGACAAAACTTGAAGTTGATCCTACTTTTTGCCTAGTAATGTAACAGAGAAAGTTACATGCCTGGAAAGGTTTTATTAGAGTCATGAACAACAGTCAACATCATTTTTATACCTTGCTGCTTCCCTGCTATTTATTTAAATCACAAAGCGTATTTTGCATAAATAAATAATTTAAGCATTTTGTATAAAAGGCGAAGGAAAGGATATGAAAGGAAATTTACTACATTCTCGGACTTGACTCAATAAAGAGGGAGTGACTATAGGATCGGGCCAAAGCATTTTTGGAAACGCATACGTCTTTAATTATTCCAGTCTTATAATGACAGCCAAGGAATAGAAAATTTTTGGATAGAGTCAGAGGGAAGAGCAATTTTCTTTTTATGCCATTTCCTTGCTCATGTAATATCGTACGGATGATGATGTTATAGTGATGGAGGTATTGCGAAAGTAAATTAGGTGTAGTGATGCTGGCAAAGCACATCAACTCCAAATACCACCACCATAATCATCATCATCATTTGTACAATAGTCTAATGAAATTAATGAGAATAGTTGAGGAGAAAATGGTGAAAGTTAATGGGGTGGAAATCAACAACAACGGCAGCCGTGTTAGTTTTTCCCAGGGAACGTGTACACATAAATTTAGTAGAATCCCATGAAAACCTTTCTCTTTATAAGAGGTAGTGCCTGCGAATAAATTTATATAATTTCCTGCAGCAATAGAAAAAGAACAAAAAAGTAAGCAAAAGACTAAACCGGAAACAGGACTGTCCTTATATAGTTTCTTCTTTAAGGCTCTGAATAGTTTTTTTAGGTAAGCTATTGATGGTGACCTAATTGACTGACAAGTGGAAATGAAGAAGAAGGAAGCACCCTTCGGTACAAGACAGGGAAAGGAAAAAGGATGGGTTCAAATGAAATAATGAGATAGGGTAAAAGAGCATCCGAGTTTTAGAAATACGACGTGTATGACGTCAAAACCAACAGGGTAGCACCAGGTTTTATTGACTGAACCATTAAGTTGCTCGGAGGTTACGGAAAATGAAGTGTAAGCGAAATGCATGCCTAAATTATACCGCAGCAACAAAATCCAGTCAAGACCTAACATACTGCAAACAGACCCTTTCTCTTGGTCATACAAAATATGGAAAATGGCAGTATCGAAGATCACTTCGCGCATCGTTACCCTACCGTTACACTACACAGCCATTATTATTGTGCACCAGCAATAGCTATCTGTCACTTTCATTTTTCATGCAGGGCTGACGGCTTAAAGTCAGAGGTATTATCTCCAATCTACGAGGTTATCGCATAGTTTCTTTTCAAACAACTTCTTGAAATTCTTTCAAGGTATGGAAATTGTTTGTATGAGGAATGGCGGAAAAAGTAAATGCGCTCACCAAACTTCAATTTTGAAAAATGAACGACGAAATGGCTCAAGGCATGCTGCAGTACCTTTCTATTCAAAATCTTTCTCTTCCAAAAACATTTTCACCTCTTTGTTGCTGAAAGATCAATGTGGAATAAAGGAAACGGCAATATACCGTAAGCGTGAGAAGATTTTAAGGCAGATGAATAAAATTTGTATGAAAGAGAAAAGTAGAATATTGTGTATGGTAGATACAACTCAACAATTCTCAATATTAAAAGGTGAGTGAAGAATTCATCTTTTGTGATTGATTGAATCCTTCACACTTGCATATCCATCTGGACTTGTAATAGAAGGTGGATTTGGTGTAATAATATTGAAAGCTTTAGTCTCTTATCTAACAAAGAGTACAAAAGAATCTATACAACTGTGAGCTTCAGATTGTTACACTACTTTCTTAAATTCAACCGTTGTGCTGCTTTCTCCTACTTTCTAAAGATATTAAAGCAAAAAATGCATCTCTTCTTGGAAAAAATCTTGATCTTTTGCATTGTTCCTTCCACCACACCATTCCATTCATATAGTTCCAAAGCATGATTTGATACTCAATAGATATAAAGTGCACATATTCTTCTCATTCTTTCCCTTCAATTTTTTATTTCCATGTCTCTGAAAGTTAGGACAAGATGAAACGGGAGACAACTTTTCGTCCAGTAAAAATTTGCTCAGCAGAGTGAAAGACTTTTTCTTTCCTGGCACAATTCATTTTGCATTCGTATCGCGATTTTTGCCTCTTCTCTTCTGCTCCAATTGTGAAACTTTTGTGAAAGAAAATTGGCTCCCTGGCTTGTTCTTGATCATGTTTGGAGATGCATACCTAAAAAGTAGCAATGTAAACTAGGAAAGCAAACTACCTAGATGTGCCTAGATATAGCCCTTACTCCTGAGAGATAACGAGTTTTGTATGACAAACAATTACAAATTTTACAAAATGACTCTATAAATCAAATACGCCTATCAAATCACCTTCGGAGTTTGAATATTTTTACTGACGGGAAGGTTAAATATCATTATCAGATTAAAGGTTATTCCTAAATGATGCTTAAATATGATTTTTTTGTATATTCCAGAATTTGAAGAATCAGATTATGACAACTAACGTTTGGGTAGAGCAGGTAAGCAAACACTTACTGCATTTTGTTTAAAAGTTTTCTATAGCTTTTTAACATCGCTTTATAACATATTAATTTTGAACAATTTTTTGTTTTTTATATTCAGGAATGGCACGACTACAAATTGATGTGGAATCCGGAAGATTATGGAGGAGTTGAAACTCTACATGTTCCATCAGAACACATCTGGCTTCCAGACATTGTCCTTTATAACAAGTAAGTCAGTGTCTTTTTTACAATTCATGAGTCACGACTGGACGGACACAACTCCGTGAATGTATTAAAATTTGAACAAATGAAGAAAGGCTAAATATTGTGAAGAGGAGAGCTCCTTGTAAAAACGCTGACGGATTACTTTTGTACAGCATCTGCGAGTATTATATTTACCCTGCTGAGGTCCTGGGTTTGAAATGAAGGATTTATTATGCATGCTTTTTTACAAGGAAACATGGAAATTGGATTTTACAACGCCATGACCGCCACTTCTGCAATAGACTGACGGACATGTTATAAATGACCACGATAAAACTTAACTTGTTATGGATGACTACGCTATCAAAAACACTCTAGTCAGCTTCTTTCAGCTACAAAATGAGGGATTACTTGACCCATACAGTTCTTTTAACAAGCTTTATTGTGAAGTATGTGTTTTAACGTAAAACACTAAAATGGCTGGATATAATATAAAAATGGTGCATATATTTTTGAATACCTATGTTTAAAACAACAATTTCTGCTTACACAAGAAGAAATGCTAAGAAAGTTCATTTTTCATTATTTCTGACCGATAGACATGTCATAAAAATATGGAAAAGTATCCACTTAATTTCCTGTGTAACAGTAAAGCGTGACAACAGAGATGAAATTTTGGATCCAGGAGTAATAAATGACTATATACGACTTTAATAAATGAAAATGAAATAGACGAGAATATGAAAAGAAAGGGATGATGAAAAGGTAATAGGTATTTGTCCTGATCCTATCTTTTGATGTGCGAATGTTGCTAAAGATGGAGATGGCATAAAATGAATGGGTGAAAGCAAGGATATGATTGACGTTAGCCTGAAAGATTCTAACAGTTTAACAAAAAAAACTGTTCTGGAACCGTTCTTTGGATAGAACTAACAACCAAACGCTAGAACAAGCTTCTGTCTAACAGGATTCATTTTATGTCTTCTTTTAAGATTGAGAGAAAACTCATTATATGCTTTTTATTGTACCTTTAATTATCCTATTCCAGATCCTAAAAGAAGAAACTCGTAAAATTTTCTTTTATTTTGAGTTTATCGAATCAATTACACCAAAACCTTGTGATGTGGCTACAAAAGTAATCGTATTACTTACTTAAATGTTCTTGGTATTAGTATTCAATTTAGCAAATCACAAAAATCATATCATTCGCCAATATTATCTTCATACATGTGAAAATTTCATATATAAATCAATCTCACGAAATTAAAATTGTCTGCAGCTGTTGCATATAAGTTTGAAAGCACATTAATCTTAAATAGCACTTTCCACATTCATAAAATATAAGAAGGCAATTAAGTCAAACGCAGCAAGCATTCTCATTAAAAAGTTGCTGACACTTTTAACGACTGTGAGGGGATGATGATAGTTATTTTTGGAGATAGTGCCAGCCATTTCTTATAAATTCTGCGAACGTCTGCACCTACAAGTAATAATGGTACCGATGACACATGAGAACATAAGCTGTGTACTCAAATTTAATATCCTGATTTTAGATATGTTGAAGGAAAAGCCAGTGCAAACATTATGGAGCAAACTTTAAACTTCTCATGTTTTATGTATTCTCCACTTTCTGTTCTTTGTTGTATTGAATTCATCTTAAAGAATTTTCTTTTTAATCGAAGAAAGAAAACTCAACAAAGAAATGAGAATATACACACACGGTTCATGGTAAAGTAAATATCTTAAAAATCACTTTTTCTAAAATTTCATCACACAATCGAATGAACCTCTGTTCTCTACAATCTTGTATGAATCATATTAAGATCCTCAATCATATTATGCAATATATTTTAAACTGTTAAATGGCGAAAATAAAAGCCTCCTACGTAAACGGAAATATGAACGATGTAAATCGCAATTTTCATTCTAGTTTTTGTGTGCACACATTATTATTTTGCAATTAGTGAAATCAAAATCAAAAAGAAAAAAAGTAGAATAAATTCATTTTAAAAAAATTATTGAAAAAAGAAAAGTTGATAAGAATATGTTTATACAGGTATCTGCTGTTGAATACCGAATACGTTCCACTTTCCCCCATTTTGTGAACAACAACGTTTACTTATTGATTGAATAAAAGCACATTGCACGGTTGACTAGACAGTGTTTGTCTACTTTTTTCCAGTTGTCGTATTGCAATATGACAAGGCATCAAAAACTTTTTGATGGCTGTGCTCAACTACCACGAAAATCCAATGAGCGTGGAAAGAAACCAATCAATAGTACAGTTTACTTCTCCAGGAAAATGATTTTAAACATTAAATTTTTTGTTTCTTTTGTTATTGAAGAACAAAACGCTTTGGGAAATACGTATATAAGAATATATAAAATGTGGAAAGAAATGGAATGAAAAGTTTTGTGGAACATTGTACGCTTGAATTGAGTTGTTCCATTTTTTATCCACCACTACTACCACGTCAACATCTACGAAAACATCATCATCCAATCTGAAGCAATGAAAAAACTGGAAACAAAGGAAGGAAAAGATTTACGAGAGTTGTAAAATCGCACACACACAAAGAGGGAAACAGTTTCATTTTCTATAAGTCTATTGGTCTCTACCAAAAGAAAGGAATAGCAAAGTTTTTTCTCAGATTCTTAATAAAAACCTAATAATCTTTATGACTGGTTGATTTTGATAGCGGAACTATACTAATTTTTTGCATGAACATGAAAATTACTTTCGGCTGAGAAGATTTAACAATGGAAAAAAGTTGTTTGAGCGGAAGCTGATTTCATTTAATCAAAAAGAATGCTAAAATAAGTTGGAAGCATGTATGAGATATAATACTTGATGAATATATGCGTACATGCATACATGGTTTTTTTCTTTACATTTCAGTGCGGATGGCAATTATGAGGTTACTATTATGACAAAAGCTATTCTAAACTATACGGGAACGGTGAGGTGGAAGCCACCAGCAATTTACAAATCATCTTGCGAAATTGACGTAGAATTTTTCCCTTTTGATCAACAAACGTGTACGATGAAATTCGGTTCTTGGACATATGATGGTTACACAGTAAGGAAAATGTTGTTACTTGCATTTTTCATTTTCATACCTACAGCATTTTCTTTATGCAAATTTCAATTTTAATTAAATTCCAGGTTGACTTGCGACACATTAATCAAACCATCGACTCGAACGATATTGAGATGGGCATAGACCTACAAGATTACTACATCTCGGTTGAGTGGGACATTATGGATGTTCCAGCTACTCGTAATGAAAAATATTATAGTTGCTGTGAGGTAAATATTTTCTGAATGAAGACACAAATTAAATTTCATTGAACTGAATTTAATTTAGTTGCCATTTTGATGACAATAATAATGAATTTCAGGAACCCTACCCGGACATCTTGTTTAATATTACGCTTCGTCGGAAGACACTATTCTATACAGTAAATCTTATCATCCCCTGTGTTGGAATCAGTTTTCTTTCTGTTCTAGTCTTTTATTTGCCATCGGACAGTGGTGAAAAGATGTCCCTTTGCATATCGATTCTGGTTTGTAAAATTATTAAAACGCTATAATTATGGCATTAATTAATAATTGCATTAAAATACATATACTGGCCTTAGTTATTTGTTGAAAGTTTGCATATTTGTATCATGTTTAGCTGTCACTCACTGTGTTCTTCCTCTTGTTGGCGGAAATTATTCCTCCCACTTCACTTGCTGTGCCGCTTCTAGGGAAATATCTTCTGTTCACTATGATTCTAATTACATTGTCTGTAATGGTTAGTGTGGTATTAATTACATTAATTACATGATTTGTCCTATTATAAAATGTCTTGCTTTTTGTTTATTTAAAATTTTTAGGTCACAATTGGGATTTTAAATGTAAACTATAGGTCTCCGGCCACTCATAAGATGTCACCTTGGGTCCGGCAAGTGTTCATTGAGCTCTTGCCCAAGTACCTTTTCATCAGACGGCCAAACAAAGATGACGACGATGAGGATGATGAAAATGATGGTCCAGGATTTGGAGGAGGTGGGGGAAGTTTGGGTGGTGCTAATAATCTTCAGATTTGTCATATTCACGGGCTTAACCCTTCGCCCCAAGAAATGGACATCCCATTTTATCCTTCATTGCCCTCTCCAATCTTTCTAAGCGAGTCAGAAGCATTACGGCATAACTTTGGGGAGGTGAGGAGGTTTCCTTCGGAAATTGAGAAGTCAGCCACTAACATTCGATTTATTGCTCAACATATGAAGAATAAGGATAGATTTGAAGCTGTAAGTATCCATTATTTCTCATAAATCCTTTTATCCATTATATTATTCTCGTACAATAAAGAGAAACTTTTTGTGACCTGACGAAAAGTGCTTGTCGTCGATTTTTTTACTGCGCATTACACTTTTGCATGTTATTTTTACAATTTCTGTTGTTTCCTGTAGCAAAGTAGACCAGGTAGTTGCATGCGATCTTCTTCCCATTATCTCCTTTTCCGCTTATCTCCCTCCTCAAGGATGAGAAGGATAGATATTCCTCGTAAAAAGGACGTGTCCTTTATATAATATCCTTCTTTTTATCTCGAATGGTCGTAAAAATAATAATATAATGTTTAGTGTGAATGGTGAAAGCAATTCACTTAACAAAATGACATATTGGGTAGTAAAAAGTTGAACCTGCCATCCAATTGACACTGCGACTGCAGTCAAAAGATAATAACACAATCGAAATTATTTTTCAGATTGAAGAAGATTGGAAATACGTGGCAATGGTGTTGGATAGATTATTTTTGTGGATCTTCACTGCATCTTGTATTTTGGGAACTATTGGGATCATCTTCCGTGCACCCAGTTTGTATGATACGACTCGTCCCATTGATGTTGTTTACTCTAAAATTGCAAAAGCAAAGTTAATGCAGATGGGACCGGAAGAAGATTAATAAGTCAATTATTATAAATTGCCATCTTTTGATTATTATTAAAATGTACTACTGTTTAATTGTAATAATATATAATGCAAATGGATAAAGATATATATAATTGGGCTAAATTAAAAGCCACAACTTGAAAGCATTACCGTTGTATGTACTTGTAGCAGATAATGCAAGTATAGCTCCATTAAATCTCATCTTATTTAACTAATCATAAAAGCGTCAGTGGCCAACCTTTTTTTAATAATATAACTTGAAAGCATTACCGTTGTATGTACTTGTAGCAGATAATGCAAGTATAGCTCCATTAAATCTCATCTTATTTAACTAATCATAAAAGCGTCAGTGGCCAACCTTTTTTTAATAACTTAAAATATATGAAACAATAAATAGAAAGTAGAATCATACAAGGGCAGTTATCACATTGTCAAAATAATGTCGTATTGTGTTAACTTGTATTTATAATTTTTGATTGTATGTACTTCACTCATTCATTTGAAGCTGAAGCAGTACTGAACAATACTCATTATAGTGTAAAAAACTGTACAGCACATTAAAACAATGTACATAATAAATACTAACAGATAGTTCGTCATTGTAATTGTTTGACTGCTGCAAATGAAAATGTAAGGTTTTAGGTTTTGTACATAATGCGAAGTAATGTAGAATGTTAGTTAGAGTGTTACAACTTAACTTCCAAAATATATGAGTAAAAGCTCGTGCGATTTGAAATAATTATGTAAACGGACAAAGATTAGAATAGGAGTTAGGAAGAAGTAAACATAGTTCATGTGTAAGGTTCAGAACAGAAATATGCATAGGTAATTAAATTAATGAAGCAACTATATGTATGTAGAGTTTATCGGTTAATAAAATGAAAGTAAAACTTTCCTCTTGTGCTAAATTAATCTATACGTATAAGTCAATAACAGTTAAGTATAACTGAATGATAATAATTAATGCAAGCAACAATGTAGCAGCTTCAAATAGACATATTAATAAAAATAGAAATGCATTAACAAAATACGTTTAGATGATATATACTATTGCAAACCCGTAAAAACAGAAAATAAATGCTAAATTGTTATATTTGTTACAAAAATCAAGTGATCGTCTCTCTAAAAATTAAATTAAAGCATAAACAATTGTAGAGATGTATATTTGCCTCATCGTCTGTTGTAATTTTTATTGTCGTAGAATATTTGACATTTTTCTTCAGTTTCACCCATTTCACCATGACCAAATGATTTTGATTTATTTTTGTTAATCATACTTGTATTCATAATGTTGATGCTCTTTTTGGATTCTACTTTGGCTCCCCTTTTGTCTTGACCCGGAGGATCCGGTTTTTTGCAAAACGTTCGTGTAATAATCCCCCTTTGATTCATCGTTAAGGATAAGCTGGACCCATGGTGGTGAGCTTCTCTAAATCTGCTTTGAATAACATTTCTGGAGGGGGCGGCAGGTAAGTTACTTCTCGAAAGAAGAGCATTGGTCAATGAAGGTTCCAAGTATGGCTGTCCTTGTCTTCTCTTCCCAACTTCATGCTCGCTATCAAAAGAGAAAGGATGGTAATATTTTTTCTTTATAGGTTTTGACTCAGATATGGCTTGTGAAGGTTCTGCGGATTGATTAACGGGCCCAGTAAGCGTTTGATAGCCACAGTAATTATCATCCATCATGCTTGCAAACCTGCCCGGCTTGTCCGAACTATATATCAAACGAAAGTTTCCTTTTCGCTTGAGTTCATGTTGGAATTGTTTACGGAGAGGCTTAGACAAGTTTTCAAATGATTCTTCCACAACAGGAGAAGTAGGTCTTTTTTTCTTTCTAGATGCTGATCCAGAGGAGTCATCAGAATTCTTCCGGCTTTTACGAAAACACTTTCTCTTCTGTTTAGATGCTGCCGAATTAAGTTCATCTCCTAAGTATACCATATTAAACATATCTTTGAGAAGTGCAGTTTTTACTTCGCCGTCCACTGGCAAATCCAAGTTGAAACTAGGAGAGTGATTTACTTCCAATAATATAGGTTTTAAATTTCGGTCAATAAGAATGTCAAATCCTAGCAATTCAAAACAAGAGCATCCCCTATCCTTCTTTGGAAAGCAAGTCCTGTAGTTATGTTTGAGAGTTGGGGCAGCACATAGCAAAGTCTTTACGATGATTTCATCAATGGCTTCGGTCAACTTGGGAATATCACACCCCTTCTCTGCCATCCATTTATAGACTGCACTGACCTTTCTCTTGCTTCCATCTCCTCTTGACAAACGCATTTAGTGAAGGGAGAAAGTTTCTTGGGATTTCTCAGTAGAAATATCCCTTTGCCTTGACAGCCCGCTTCTGGCTTGACAATATATGTGGCATTCCTCCGTCGACGTGCAAATGCTATAAGATCGGTCTGCTCAGTAGGAAGATCCCAAGTTTCTGGAAAAAAGTTAAACTCATTCGGAAACATGCGTCGAAGGCGGTTTAAATTGCGTCCAAGCCTGTCTTTCCTACAAATTTCGTACATCCCTGGGAAATGATTGGTTTTCTGAAGAGGTGCATTGTTTCCCCAAAATACAGAATACATGTCCTGAATACGACGCATTTGACAAATTTTATCCTGAGGCATTGGAGAGTCACTCCAGTTAATATTCCACAAGTCATTTTCATTCACAATTTCAAATCCCAAATCTGAAGCAACCGCAGGAAGAACTTCATAACGGCTACCAACCAGGCAGATCCTCTTTTTCCTGCAAGACAAGGAACACGTTATATATTAAAGTCTTCATCATTTCAAATGCCAAGAATTGCTATAATGTTTTTTCCTAAGATGAATGATATGCGTTTTAATGCTTTCCTCATGCTATTCCTATATTAAATGAAAATGAG
>JAHZNK010000783.1:0-25476 GCA_027744615.1 Lepidocyrtus cf. nigrosetosus NNG-2020 | reverse complement strand
CTGATTCATTGTGATCTTTGAGTGTAATTTTTCATAAACAAAGCAATTAGAACAAAAAATGTGTTATAATCTGATCTACAGAGGTGATTACATTTTTGGAATCTTTCCAGGTTTGCCTGTAGAGGAATTGATAACAAAATTAAGGTTCTCCTATACTCTAGCACATTTAATTATGACATGACACGTTATAATAATATTACAGACCTATTTTTTAAATAGTTTCCTTGTTTAAAGAACCTCATTGTTTCATACCTATTTGTTGGCGAGATTGTTAAATCCTACAAAGACTATTGTGCAAACAGAGATGTAAAAAATCATAATGAAAGAATGTCTGCATAAGGAAATCAAACATTTTATCAATTCATCAAATTTTTAAATGCTGGAAAGATAAAGAAAGAAGTTTCGAGTCTAAAATTAATAATTTTGAGATGAGACTTTCTGCTCGTTCATTTTTTAACGTAATAATGCAATGTACACTTTACTTTGGAGCATATTTTTTTAAATTTACATTTTATTTTAAAAACATGTATTAATTGTAAATTACAATATATCAAGCCAAACTTATGCATAATTAATTAATTTTAATTAGCAATATTGAACAGAATTTCATTCAGAACATTTCAAACAGACTTAAATGTAGTTTCTCCCCAAGGACCCGACGACATTCCCTGGATAACTAAAAATTCAAAAGATATGAATTAAATACTTTGATAATCAGTAACTACTTTGATTACTTTAATCATACTCACCGTGATTATATCCCCTTTGATTGAAACACTTGTAAGGTTTTTCATATGAGCCAAAGCCAGATATCCCGTGACAGCGGTCATCAACGAGGAAGTAAACCCGTCAATTTTTAAACTTTCCAAGTCTTCCAAGCCACAAATGGAAGCCTCCGTTCTAATGATTTCCAAAGCGTTCATCAAGTCCACCTGTGAGAAAAGGTTTTTTTCTTGGATTCTCCTACAAACCTGGTCTGGGATCCCAGTCAGTAACGAATCTATATTTAAATTATTCGGGTTTAAACCCAAAGAAAGGGATTTAATCCTCGTGAACTCCTTCCAAACCATTTGGATCACAGGATCTGAAGCGTTGGCAAGTTCCAATCTCTCCAAATTTGGAAACATTTTTGCAGCGGATGCCACCAAAGGCGGTTCGTTAAGCCCGTGGGATATCTTCAAAGTTTTTAAACTCTGGCATGTCATTGGAGAGCAAACAAACATATCTTGGAAATAATGAGGACCCACCGGCTTCCCGTTTTCGTGCTCGAAGCTAAGTTCTAATAAGCCTGGGAGCTGCTCCGGGTAATTAAGCGGGTTCAAAAGGATCTGTCTTTGGTCGGGGAAAAGGGGATCGACAAATTTTAAATGCCGGAGTTCTTTCAACACCGGAAGTTTAATAATTAACGGAAGTGAATTCATCGTAGTTCTTTTTTGATAATCCCCCAAAATTAAAGTCTTCAGTGTGCCCCGTTGCTTACAAAGCAGGGCTTCAATCATTGCTGAGCTGACATTCACAGTGAAGTAGCTTAATTGCAGACTGGTTAGTTTAAACTCCAAAGGTAACAACAACATTAAATGCTCTTCAGTTAGGAAAGCATCTAAATGTAATTCCGTCAGCTGATTTACATAATTCCTGACTTCCTTTTCATTCAAAGCTTGCAAAATCCTGGTGACCACTTCCTTCGTATGCGTTTCAATTGTGAGGGACCTCAAATACGGGCCAAACTCCAAAAGTTCTTTGACAATTGCAACGCTATACCCTCCAATATCCAATGAGACATCCATTTGCCTCAATTTTAATGATGTTAACCTCTCAAAAACAAACTTTTTGGGGCGGATATCATCGTAAATTGTCTGCCTTTCGGTTATCTTCGTTGGAACAGATATTTCCAAGTATTTAACGTTTCGTAAAAAAGGCAAAAAAATATTCCGGAATTCCTCAGTGTATAAAAGTGAAGAGTTTTCTTGCTCACAGTGAATACTAACCGAGTAGATTTCCCTCCCGAATTTCCCCAAAAAAGCTTCTATTACTTCTCGGTATGACTTTACGAGAAAGTTTAGGTCGAATTTGACTCTGTGGCAGAGAAAATGCCCCACATCATCCTCATCTTTTCCTAAATTGAATATTGTTCCAAGCTTGTCCACAACATTCCGGTCGATTACAAAAGTTTTTCTGTGTTTTAAAACAAAAGTTGCTTCTTTAAACCAAAGGCTGTTGACTAGTCTGCAGGTTAAAAGGGTTTTAATCGATAAAAACTTCATTATGGTGGCCACAACCTGTTGAAACAAGTCAAACCCTCAGAAAATAATATCCTTGGGGGAATCTGTGGGGGTTGTGCAAAAATTACATTACCGTACCCACCCCGGCCTACACAATTCAATAAAGACCTGCTTTCTCTTCTCCAGTGATGTAATTTATGAACAACCCCGGATAAATTAGAACTTACGACGTCAATCCTGAGGGGATTTTGCAGATAACTTTCCCCATCATCTGAGCTCCCTTCCCAGAGAACTATTTCATCTAGTTCAGAGTCCGAAGAGGAGTAGTCCGAAGCTTTTCTTTGTTTTCCAAGCGATTTTTTACATTTTTTGCAAAACTCCTTTTCCACTTTCTCCGAAGCGTTTCCATCCTCGTCCATGTTTTGCACTTGAGACATGAAATGTTCCAGAAGTTCCATTTTCTTCATCATTATGTCTATTTGAAGCTGTAGGACTTTGTTTTGCTTGTCACTGTCTGAAATTCTCTGCTCCAGGAGGATGTTTTCAGTACGGAGAACCCCAATTTTCTATACAAATTTGTTTTTAAAAAGGTTAAATGCGTGTTATAATAATTTTAATGTAGTTTTTACCTTAATTAATTTATTAACTAAAAGCGTTTGACAATTAGCAAAATCCGCAAAGTTTTCTAAAGGTTCGACAAGATCTGGAACTGGAATTGCTGGACTAGCCTCGGCTGGATCAATACCAGACTGTACGATTTCCCCTGGGGGACGTCCGGTTTCCTCTTGTTCCATCCTTAATTAATTAACTCCAAATTTTATTACGCAATAGAAAATATATCCAATTCAGCATCTGATAAACCTGCTCATGTACATTTCTTGCTCTTTTCATAATATTATTTCCGTTAAGCGTTCAAAAAGATGCAGAAGTAGACAAGATGAAATAAAAATAGCTCAGGAAATGTTATGAACTGTACGGAAAACTTCGAAACTTTATGAAGCAACAAGCAAAGCTACAAGTAATAAACTCTTTTTAGTATTCTATTCCATATGCTTGGAGGATAAGTCGGATAATCTGATAATTGACTCGTCGTGCTATCTCGGAATAAAAAAATGTTGCTAAATAGGATGTCAGTATGCAAGGAAAGCACTTACTAGTAAGTTTTATTTATTCCCCAAAAAGAACATTTTTTGTTGCATAATAACTTTCACAACTTTCATACCTGCTTTTTTATCATATTCGTAAGTAGATGCTCATTAAATATTGATTGTCACTACAATATTACGCAATGTTTACTGTACAAATGAAAAAACTCTGGAATACATTTCCAGCTTTCTCTTTCTAACCTCTTTGGATCCCACCTACTCAATTTTCTTACCATATGGGGAAAATTGCATAATCCTTTCTTTTCCAGATCTGAGGAAGGTTTTCCTCCAGTTCTTCTCTGTCAACCTCTTCAAAAGGCTTTGTATTTTGGAAACGAAACTGAAGTAATGACATGACCATGCGCTACTTTGTTTGGCCAGCTGCAGAGAAATTCAAACGGTCGTTCATCCACCTCCACTTTTTCCATCCCACTCAAATCCCCATTCTACGAAGGAAACTCTCCAGGAGCTGTTATTCTAGTTCCAGTAATAATATTTTCAGAACCTAAAATACACAATCCAGGTTAAATAGTTATTAAGTGATTTGGATTTAATTGGGTAATCAAAAGAGATTAAGTTTCAGTAAATTCTGGAATAATCCGGGGTAAACTGAGAAAATACAGTAAAACAAAGGTTTTTACGAGTTTTCATGAGTTTTTTATTGTGTGGTGAAAGGAAATCATATTTACACAGAGAAAATAGGAAAGGTAACTTCATTTCCGTTGGGTTGGGTCCGATTTTGTTACAGTTTTTGCTCATTTTTGTGGCAATGATGTACTNAATGATGTACTCTTGCACAAGAACATTCACAACTTGCACTTCACCAACCGCCCCATCTGCATCGAGTTACGGTAGAAAGCTGCGAGGAGCTATCTATGACACTTCAACTCAAAACCTTGATGATGACGATCATGATTATCAGACGGAGGTCGAGCTTTTAGTTCCTGTTTTGCAATACAAACCTAAACCTGAACAGAGGAGAGCTCCAGTTAGTAAAAATATTAATTACAATTAAAATATTACCTATGAAGTACAATATGTACAAGTCAGTATGACATATCTATAGAATATGTTGTAGATCTATAGAATTTTTTATAAGAAAGTAATTAGAGGAGTAATTTAATTAAGTTTTAATTAAAGAGGCCTTGTTTTATATGCAAGTTGGAGCTTTCACCGTTAAAATTAAAATGTTTGGGAAGTGGAAATAGGAAAAATAGGATAATTAGCAAATTAAATTTAAAATAGGCAGCGATGGAGTTCATTGAGCTTATCAAAGCGCCTCGAGTGGACAACGTGGTGATGAGAAGGGCCCTGGTTAAGAACATTGAAGGGACACTGTGTATAACTGGACATCATTTAATTTTATCTTCAAGAAAACAAGATGCAGAGGAGCTTTGGGTAAGCTTTAATTAAAAGTTATTGATGAAGATGTTAATTGTTTTGTTAATTGTGGTTTTAATTACAGCTACTGCATAAAAACATCGACGCGGTTGAAAGGAAACCTTCAACTTTTGGGGGTGGGACGGTGGTGATAAAATGCAAGGACTTTGCAGTAATTAACTTAGATGTGAATACTACCGAGGATTTTAACAATGTCGCGGATTCTTTAGATGACTTGTCAAACATAAGTAAGATAAGCACATAGATAAGCTATTAAAATTAAGGACACTAATCAGCTGTTTTGTTTTAGACGTTCCTAGTCTTTCTTATCCTTTCTTTTACCGACCATTGTTCCCAACGGTTGAGGATGGCTGGACAGCTTTCTCAACGGAAGCGGAGTTTTCCAAGTTGGTTTTAAAATCGGAGGATTGGAGGATAAGTCAAGTTAACAAAGAGTATACGGTAAGTACTTGAAATTAACAAGATTATGACTAAACTTAACTGGTAATTTAATTATTTAGGTGTGTAAATCATATCCGGCAACCGTAGTAGTTCCAAAATCCATTCCAGACGAGGATATAATAGTCGCCGCCACATTCCGTCAAGGGGGTCGCTTCCCCATTCTCTGTTATAGACATGAAAACGGGACCGTTCTTCTTCGAAGTGGCCAGCCCCTTGTGGGACCCGCTGGGAGAAGATGTCGTGAAGACGAGAGGCTTATCAACGCTGTGCTCGGCACGGGTAAAAGAGGTTATATTATCGACACCAGGACACAAACTTTAGCTCAGACCGCGAAGGTACAAGAAAAAATTGGTTTTAATTAGCTTTTGCTTATTTAATTTTTAGTTTAGGCCTTTCTAATGGTGTACTACAAGATGTACTCTAGTTTTGCTTTAAATCCTTGATTACTTCCTTGCTTGATTGTTTTCGTTGTTAATTGTCGTCAGAAGTAGCAATTTAGTCTAACCGTAGGTCGCAGAATGTAGCAAATTAACTCAGTTTTCACTACCTCAATGTGTCCTGCGGAAATTGTACAGGAAAAGTTGGTAAAATGGTATTTAATTGTAAATAATTAAGATTTGTGTTAGCTTTGTGGTAAATTCTTTAATTATCCCCGTTTTTATTTAGTTTTTAAAACATGTACACCGTGGCCTATAAATTATTTGGAGTTTTTTAAAGGAACGATTTTAAATTTTTTGATGGACAGTTATAAAATTTTTGTAAGCAAGTTTTTTGAGTTTTTAAATACGCAATTTAAAATGACGACATGAAAAAGGTAGTGAAGACGTGAGGTACTAAAGTAGAACAATTTATTGGAATTGGATTGGCAATCAGGCTATATTTGATTGGCAGTCAAAAGGAGGAGGATTTGAGTTGGAGGTTTACTACCCGCAATGGAGAAGAGTTCACAAGCCCATTGACAGACACTACAACCTTTTGGATTCTTTAGCAAAGCTAATGGAAGGTAATTAAGATCAGTTTAATTAATTACGTAGTTAGGCTTGATTCTAAATATTTGTAATTATTTTTAGCCTGTAACGACACTACCTGTACAATGGATAAGTGGCTAAGTCGGCTGGAAGCCAGTGGGTGGCTTGCAAATGTCTCCAGCGTGTTAAATTGCGCGGCTTTAATTGCTCAATCTTTAGTTCAGGTAAGAAATAGCTAATTAAACCCAAGCTAGTATAAGTTAACTAATTTTGGCTTTTAATAGGAAAATACTTCGGTATTGGTGCATGGATCTGACGGTACAGACACGACACTGGCGGTTACCTCGCTAACGCAGATAATACTTAATCCGGATTGTCGAAGTATTAGAGGATTTGAGGTGAGTTAATTACATTTAAATATTATTTACGATTATTTAATGCATTTTATCTGTTGATTTTATACTCAGGCTCTAATTGAGCGGGAATGGCTTCAGGGAGGCTATCCCTTCGGAACTCGTCATTTTAAATCCTGCTACGCTTACACTGCCTCATCCTTCAGGAACAATGCAAAGAAAACCTACGCCCCAACTTTTCTTTTGTTTATGGACTGTGTTTGGCAGCTTTTCACGCAATTCCCGTGCAGCTTTGAATTTACAGAGAACTTTCTTATCAGCCTTGTTCAACATTCCTATGCAGAACTTTTCTTTGTGATAGTGTCGGTGAGCGAGAAGAACTCGATCTCAGAAATAAAACCGTTAGCCTATGGTCCTTCATTAACCGTCCAGAAGCCATTCAATCGTATATGAATCCTGTTTACGAGCCCAACTCCAAAGTTATTTGGCCTTCGGTTGCTCCAGTTAGTCTGGTACGTTCTGTACTGAAAATATTTTACTTATCTTAACAATTATCTTTAATTAAACCTTGTCTTTACAGACTTTATGGTCCGGAATGTTCCTCCGATGGGTGGTTGACCAATCCCCAACCAAAGATACCTGGACTACAATTACCGAGCTAAAAGAACGAGAAAGGGAGATGAAAAGGGAGGCGGTTAAGCTACGTAAACAATTACTTGACATGGAGAAAGCTTTAATTGCAAAAAGGGCAAATGAATCTGCAATAAGTCCGACAACTTCCTCGCAATAATTCTCACAATTCTATGCAAAAACTAATAATTCTCATCACAAATTATTCGGAAAATAATTCGCAAACAAAAAACGCTTTCATTATTACCAATTCAAAAATGTAAATGTCCAAAAGAATGATTTTTGAGAAAATATTACACATTTTTCAATAATTTCATGCAATGCCCAAATGTTTGTTCTGCATTAACGTATTGTGTTGCCCCGCTTAATGCTTATCAAGTGAATCTGTGCTAAAAACCAGTTACATTCCAACGTTTTATGTTAAAACTTGAATAAATATGCCGTTAAATGACAAATAAAAATCTTAAACTTGCCTTAACTAATATATAATTATTGTTAAAATCGTTGCTTGTTGTTTAATACAATAAATATTTAAAACAATGAAAGAAATGAAGATCATTGATTAGAGCATATCAAACACGGACATTCCAGAATTTACCATTAAAAAAGCTAAACAGGTTTGGAAAAAAACTTCTAAAGCACGTAAGTTAAAGTGGATTAAATCTGTCCTTGAATTAGGTTTTTCAACTTAAAGAATAGCAAAAGCAAGCAGGAATAGAGCTCCCTCCCAAGCTTTTGTTCAACTCGTAACTTTTCACAGCTTAAAATACACTCCAGCAATAATATGTTAATGCTGGAGTTAGTATTGTTCATATCATCACCGTCTTTAACATTATTTTAACAAAAGCAAAGGTAAGAGCAAAAAAGGTACAAAAATTAGTTGAATATTTACTGAATACAAAGCAGTTCATTAAAGTAATCCCAATCAAACAATTTTTTGCTGGAGTAAATGCTGGAGCTCTATGAATTTGTCAACTTTGGTAAATATATTTAGCAAAGCCCTTAAACATTGTAATTTTGCTAAATAAATATAAATATGTAACAAATTGTGTAGCAGACTGGGTTAGATTTTATGCTTCGTTCAAGGCTATCCATCATTTCTTTGTTTGTTTGGTGGATGTGGACAAAGTTCCACTTGGCTGGGTTTTTATACAACTTTTTTAATGTTGCTTACTTTATTTAACGACAAACTGAAACAAAAGCAACGCTATTATAATAACCACAAAGTTTAACAAAAAATACTATATTTTCATGCTTTTATTTCATTCCAGAGAAGAGATTAATGATAGAATCAGTATTATAAAATGTGCTTAATAAGTTTTCATAAGATTTAGATAATTAAACATTAAACTTGTTTATTTATAAAACAAGTTCCCAACCGTAAACCTATTTCTTCGAATCCCCGAGAAAATATTGCATAATACAGAAAAACAGTTAGAAAACTCAAATATTGATAAGGAATAATAAATAAAACGTTTGATTAAAAGAAGCTTCAGTAAGCCCCATCGACATTGACTAAGGACAAGAAAATACAGCCCCGCTGTGTTGTTAATTGACAGGGTTAATATACTTTGTTTGCCACAGCTATATTTTCAACGAATAAAACTAGATTGATTATTAATTTCTGCAGTGTTGAAAGAGTTGAAAATCATCTTTAACAACGCATCTATAATACTATGCAGTTCTATGTTTTTAACAAGTAAACATCGACATTATGGAATTCTCGGGTCTTGGCTACACTGCCTCCGGCCATAATATTAATGTTCAATACATAAAGACTCTTGCTCGGTTCGTGTTTCATTGTTAAGAATTTACTTTTATGTACTTTTATTTAATGTTGAATAGCAAACAATTCATCAGGGTTCATTCTTCAATGCATTTCATAAAGAAAAATAATCTTTGCAAGTGTCATTCTGGCTTATTCAAATGCAATCTCTGATTTTTAATTGATAGCGAAAGATTTCAAATATTGTTTTGTAAATTTGCTAAAAACAAGGTTATTGACTGAATTCCTTTGTATGATGTAATTTTATGCTTTATTCACACGTTTTAAACAAAGTTCTGGACAATTCTAAAACTTATAATTTAATGGATGCGATTAAAAGCATTTATTTCCCAGAAATAAATTAATTTTCCAGTATATTTATTCTGAAATAACGTTCCGAAAGGAAAATAATTCTATTTTATTGCTTTACATGATTTTTAGAACTGGTTATTTATCACAAGTGTGTGCAATGCTGGAATTATAACTTGCCTGACAAGGATAATTAATGCATTATAAATTGATATAACGAATCGTTAAAACAAAAACGAAGCCCACCAGCAGAATTGTAGTTTGTAGTACAAATCTACAGTGGATAATTTGACCTTGAGCCTTCTTTTGTAGTAATTAACTCTGTTTTTTATTGTCACATTTTCTTCATTTGGTAACGTACGTACAAAAACTCTCTGTTCAATATGCAAATCCTTAATTAACTTGCAAAAACTAGTTTTTGCGTAGTTAGCTATGATAAATAATAAAAAATGTTGCAATGTACAGAGAATTGGTTTCAAAGAATAATTAAATAATTAACTTAATTGCTTTAATTATTGATTTTCTGTAAGTTTAGGCATTCCGGTGTTTTCTAAAATACAAGAAGAGGTCTTTGATTTCATTTCCTGCTAAATACCAGCATTTTCTCTGTTTAACTAGGCTGCATTTATCGATAAAACTTGTACAAACATCCTTCTAAAGGTTTTACATGTAAATAGTTTATTTACTGCAGCCTCTTTAAAATTCTAACCAAGGTTAACTAAAATTCCCTTTTAAATATTTAAACAAGGTCTAACCTTATTTTTATAAAGTGTCAATCATTTTCCTCTTTAAACTCTCAATAACCTTTTCTATTGTTAACTGCGCATTTTAACAAAAATTATTGTTAAATTCGTCCCTTAAATATTTGAAGAAAAATATGTCGCCGATAGAATGGATCCTACGATAGCATTTATGTATTTTAAGTAAATATATTAGATTTTGTTTCATAGATTCCTTGTAAAATTATGAAAGTTGGATTGGGCTTGTTGAAATAACAGTTCTTTGTTTGAGAGAGTACAGAATGGAGAGAGCTAGAGCCTTATAATCCTCTTTGTCAATGAAGCGGAATCCAAAAACAGAGAAGATAATGAGAAAGTAGAAAAGTGTGTAGGTTTGGCGATCATTTTCTATAACAATGCCCCTTTTTCTCATGTTCAATACTGGATTATCCAGTCAAATACAAGGGAAGGAATACATTTTAAAGGTTTACCAATCACTAGTTTTCTAGTGGGATAGCCTTGACTTGGAGGATAATGCCTAGTTAAATACAAGCGTAATGTGCTTTTGTTTCACGGTTAGCAACGGAGAGACAGGAAGTGGCATTATATAACTTGCTTGTACAATTTACACTGTAATTATTAATTGGGGAAAGGGAGAGCCGCAGTAAATGTAAAGCTTGTTATATTACATAACATAAAGTGTACCTTTAATGTACATTTACTTAAATTGGGTACTATCATGTACTCTCTTGTCCTATTTTATTTCAGAAAAGGTTTCAATCTTCAAAAAAGATGAATTATTGACAAAGCAGAGAAGGTACCTACGCATTAAACCTACAGTAAAGTTTTAAGCTAATGTTACGTTAAAACTCGCTCCATCCGCATCCTTCACCAAACAAACCTTTTTGAATCTTTCATACGATGTCCTGTGCATAAAAATAATTTTATTTCAAACACACAAGATTTGCTCTTAATACACGATCAATGATCATAATATCATACTCAAAAATATTATTCCTGTAACAAACTATCTTGCATACTCCTAATCTACACGTAATATAATATCAAGGATTATTGTGTTTTGAATTATTTAGAAATTTTAGAATATTTTAATATACACAAGAATATTTTACAACCAATTTTACAATATGTTAAGCAATAATGATGCTAAATAACGTGAAATACTTAACGAAAAGAGAACATATGGCAAATAACTTTTTTGTTTCAATAGTTTAGCGCGCTATCCTAAATTTGTGCAGCATTTTTGCACACTTTTTTGCCATAATTATCTTCTTTGTCTCTTGTCTTGCATGTTGTGTTTCGCGTAAGATGCGAAAACAGTCAATTTTCTACTACATGAACAATCTTAAATGACCGCAAAACATATCTTTTGCCTCCCTTGATTAGCATCTGTTATCTCAATTTCATTGTGCCAAAAAATGACAAAATTTTATCAAAGTTAAATGAATTGCGTAGAATACAAAATATCGATCACCATCTCTATTATTAATTTTCCTCATACATTCTTCGCAGCACCCAGAATATTAAATGTTTTAGGGGAGCTTCGGAAAGTAAACTTTGTCAAATAAAATCCTAGTTGCAGGGCAACTTTTTACAAGAGGGTGACATGTGTGCGTTTATTATGTAATTTTATGGATCGGATGTGTTGTTTTATGACAAAGCACAGGCTTTTTTCATACATCATACTACTGCAGCCACATAAAATAATACATCATACAGTAATAAGCTTTTTGATGGACGCAAAACAACAAAACAGTTTTGAACAATTCATTTTAAAAATGTAATTAGTACGTATATTATTCAAGGGGAAAGGATATGAACAAAGAAGTTTGGAATTTAATCATGTATGCCCGTTTCATTTTAAAATTCAATGACAATTCATAAAAAATGTCGTCAAATAAGCCCGTTTGTATTAAATCCTTCGTAAAATTATTAATCACGCTATTTCCAATAAAAACTCAACCGGAAAAGGTTATTTTTTACGTTTTATAAGTAATCAAGCATTGATATCGATTGATTTCCCTTTGACATTTTGTAATAAAGTTGTCTATTTTGTCAAACTTGAACTTGAAACCCGTATTTGTGATAGGTGTTATATAATTCACGTTTTCATTATGGAATGCATGAAAATAAAATAGATTTTTGGCTACAGCGCTTTTGTATTACTCATCTTATTTATTTGATTGTAAAAGAAGGAGTCTATCTCGCAAACTAAGTTTGGCTGTAGTTGAGAGTTAACGGGAGAGAAAGGAGTGTAGAAAAGATTAAAGGAGATTTTATATTGATCGTAGTAAAGTATGACGTACTTGCATTTGTTAGTTAGTTTTCATCAAAAGCAAAAGCAGAGAAAGAAAGCTATGGAGCCTTTTTTAGATTTAGTTGTGGTTTCCCCGATTCATTCTATTCGGGTGAAAACGTCGCTTCTCCCCTTTTTCTTTCTCGTATATAAACTCAGTTAAGTTAACTGTTTGAAAAGGTGGTTTTTGGAAGATGCGTTTCCAGGAAAATAGTGTTGTCCAGGGTGTTTTCCACAGGACCTGGAATGGGAAAATCTAACACTTTGGAGGGAACTGGAGGAGATGGAGGAATTGTTTTTGACGTACTTCCGTATAATCCCTTAAGGGATCAACGATCTATTGTATATGAAAAATAGAAAACCGATTTCTGCCTTTTCTCATGCAAAAATAATTTTACAGCTAAAATTTACTAAAAACGCATTGCATTAGAATACAAAAGAGAAACTGCGTTTAAAATTATTAATTCCCCTCCACTTTGCATCGTTTTTAACAGAGAATGATTCAGAAAATAGGGGGAGCAGAGTAAAATAAAATACAGGATTAAGTATAAATACAATAACCTTTTAAAATTATATGGTTTTTCGGGTATTACGTCATAAAGGAAAGGCTAGAGTCTCCAGGAGAAAAGTAGCAAGTTCCCCTAAGTTAAACATTAACTTTGCTCACAAAATCAATGTGGAGCTCTGTTAAGAAAAAGTAGCATTAACTATAACGTAGCTACAGTGGAGTTTACAAAAGGGGAACTTTTTTTAACTGAGCTTCCGAATGGTTCCGAAAAGCCCGAAACGGGTTTAATGAAACATGTGTTAAAGTTATATACCGCAGTAAATCCGCAGAAAACTTGCTCCCCCTTTTTCTCTGAGTTGAAGAGAAAATGCATTTATTTTTAAGATTTTAATTACATTTACTAACATAGCCAAGTTATAGTTGCCCTTTGCAAGCTGAAATGTGTGGATTCTCAAGAGATTTAGTCTACAAAGTTTTCACATATCGCAGCAAATAAATGGGAAATGATGAAATATTTTTGTATGAATGATGAAGAAGAAAAATTGATCTGCTAGGACAAATCGTAGTGCGCTTTTTGAATTGATGTTCTTTAATAAAATACAACTGATTTTAAAATTGTAATATTTTAAAGAGTTGGAGCATTTCCATGAGTAAAATATTCGATAACAGCAATTTAAATGAAAAACATTTGTAAATGACAAAAATGTAATTTACTACGCTTTCCCTTTTTTATATAATCATTAATTAAATATTAGTCATTTAATTGTACATAGGTAAATATATTTCATCACGCAATGAAAAAGAACGCATCATTGATCAAGAGAATGCCTACGTTCAATGGATTTTCAATGTGTTTGGATGATTCAGAAAATTTTATCATAATGTAATAAAACCCTTTTTTACATGAAAACCTTATGATGTATGATAAAGCTCTAGTTTCCTTTTTCTAGCCTGTCACATAAAATAGATCACAATGTGGCAAAAAATTTCTTTTATACTATCTTTAGCAGTGCCATCTTGCTTGAAAAATTACTCACTTTTATTTAATTGAGATTTAGGGTCTTTATACGTGCCCAAGGACATTCAAAAGCGTGGCTCTCACATCTCAAGAAAAGACTCTAACAATGTTCTACTACGTTCCAAGAAAAAAAGTGTATGAAACCTGCACTAATTTTATTATAATACATACATTAGCATTATAGCAACTTTGTTTAAATATTAATTATGATTTCCTGTACAATAACGTTTGATTCGAAGCTACACTCATATACATAATAACATTAATGTTTATCAAAGTTATCTTCCTCATCATCATCAACCCCCTTTGCAAATTAATTACAAAAAAGGTATTGTCATAAGCGGATTTGTATCTGTACATCCCTAAGTTAAATTTAAGGGAGAATTTAACATTCCAGTCTATGCAAGAAACAAGCCACGCTCAGAAAAAGGCTTAATGCTTCATAATAATCAAAAAAGAGAACTCCGTCACCATCACCATAATAATCATCCCTCAAAACATAAAAGAGCGATGGACTTGTGTCTTTACAAAATAACAATCTATAACATTCAACATTACTATTACATAGCCGCTGCAGAGAATCTGCTACACAATTGATTGCTCATATAACTAAATATCAACGGATGCATGGTTAGTTAATGTTTGCTAACTTTTTCCCCTTCCAAAAGTTAATTCTCCATTACATACCTTTTCTGCCAGGTACCATTCTACTATTCATGGAGGGATAGCAACACAAAGGAAAATTATGTAAACGGATAACTAAGAAACGCTGACTGCAGCTAAAATAACGAAAGTTAAGCCCACACCTGCCTTTGCTATATACCTTCTTGGTTAATTCCATGCTTTAACTTTACCTGCTCTCGCTCTGTATTAAATTTTCCCGAGGCACACAACCCATTTATGCTATTTTCCTATACTTTGTAACAATGTTTGCATTTATAGCGACGGCAGCTGCGTTTATCTACCCTAATATTTTTAAAACTTGATTTTTTTAGTTAGTTATGCTTTTATGCTCCTCTCCTTATTTAATCCTTAGTTTTTACCCCATCCCCTAATTTCGTATAAGGAATGTATTAAAGTTTTTAACTGCTAGACTAATTTTTTTTCGAAGCGTTCTTTTCCTCTATCTCCCTCTCTACTCTGGCATTTTACAAGCCATGAGCAGTTTTTAATACTGGTTCCATAATATCTACCTGCGAGACATGCACTGATGATAATGCAAAAGGTAGTTAACTATGTTAAAGTTAGGTATGCTTTTTAGATAGCTTTATCAACAACTAGTTTTCAACTCTGGCATTTTATTAATTTTTTATCCATTTTGTAATTAAACTCGTTTCAGCTCTCTTGTCTCTTCCTCAAATTATTTTCAATTGTGTTATTATTGCAAGTTTACGTATTTTGGATTTGGAATCTTTAAAATAAGGTTGGTACATTTACTAATTAACTTAACTGCGCTATTTTAACTAAGGTGACTCACTATATCGATTGTTAATTAATTCGTCGACATTCGCTGTATGATTCACTGAATGAATCATAATAATTGCACTGTGTTTGTTAGTTTGTCAGGTTAATATTCTCTGGAAAAGGCTTGAAATTTATTGAAGTTGTGTTGCTGGCGCTTGTCATAATAATTTCGTCGGTTTTCAATAGTGTGCAATAGATCTTTGTAGAATAGAGCCAGAGTAGAGAGTGCAGAGTCCATTCATTTCCCTTTCACATGTTTTTTTATTAGACGAGTACAATTCATTCACAACGGAATGAAAGCTTTTACCTGAGACTCTTTGTAGTTTCTAGCGTGGTAAACAAAGACCCGGTCTTTGTCTCCAAAATAATATGCAATATTATGGATTCCTAGTATTGTCGATTGAATTTACATAAATACAAATTATTTGCATTTTGTAACTTATAAGATACTTTAAAGATGGGAGAGCTTTTCTATTTAAAATTGTAATTAAAAGTTGTCCTATTTAATTTTTTGGCAGACGTTACGTAATAAGAGGAGATGCTTCTCGAGCAAAGCTTTAAAAACACGTCAGTTAAATGATCTCATTCGTTTAAACTTTCTTTCAAGTAAACCATCATCATTTAATGAAATATTTTAGGAATATACTCTGTGCTGTATTTTTTGGCAACCGTAATTAAGATTAACTGTGGATCATACACAAAAATAAACGGATGTTACATAGCAGAAGAGGCAAAAAAACTTTGATACTTGTACATTTTAAATAATTTTTAACGTAAGAAGCATCGCAAACGTTGGGGAAGATTAAATAACTACGCCCGCGCTTGAAAAAAAGACGTTAACTATACAAAAAGCAGATGCCATTAACTTTGACTGACTCAGAGCCAAAAGAACTAAAATTAGAGTCTACTACAAAGTTTAAATATAATTAAGCCCGTGACGGTTAAAAAAATCAAGCAAGATTAGTTCCCCTCCACATATGAAAAAATCAATAGAAAGATGAAATTTATATGATAGTATGAGTACATCAACACCCGATGATTTTACGTGAAAATTATGCACAAACTAAAATCGGAACTCCTTTTACTTCGCATCATCTCACACAGAGCGTCTCTTATTTTTTTGTTCAGCATCTGTCCCTCCACCGTGCACTATGTAGGTACTGAAAATAATTTCCTTTAGAAAAATGTGTATCTCGGAGAGCTCTGGTTATGCAATGCTAGTTTCTAAAGTTAACAGCAGCTCCTTTAACTAACTTAAAGAGAGATAGAAGTTAAAAATAATGTGGAGAAGGATTAGTTTGCTAGTTGCGAGCTACAGCTCACACGGATACGGACATGGAGAAGAAATGTGGAGACGGTGAAGAACTGAAGAGGGTGAAGTTAACTAAAATGCAAGCAAAAAAGAAAATATTAACCCAGACGGAATGATATAGATATACCTAGATAGAAACAAAAACTTATGGATGTATACCGTAATTCTTGAAATAGAGACCCGGGGTTCTATTGTTTCCTGGAGGTTGAATACAGAGTTTCAAGGTACGAGTTCAATCCCCGGTAAGGGTTTGATTTTTTTTATCAAATTAGCTAAAAATTCATGCAAATAAATTAGAAAACCCGATTTAAGTAAAATTAACGAGTACAAGGTGATCCCAAAGGAATTTATTAGATCTAAATTTGGAGAAAGTGGAAAATTTAAAATATTAAACGCTACTGAATTTGATAATGAGATGAAATCTCTCATGTACTTCACCGATTCCAGGGTTGTATTCTGTAGGTTTTAATTAAGGTCCGTGTGTGCGAATGGGGGATTTACGGTATGTACCCAAAGCATACCTTTTACCACACAACCAGTGTTGTTGGTTTTATTGTTAGTAGAATCTAATATATATTATATCATATCTATTGCATCTATATATCTTTAACAAAGAAAGATCTTTTTGCTTTTTCTGATCAAATACAAGCATTGCATTTAAACTCGCAATGAAAGGATCCCTAGTCTCTGTAGTTTTCCCTAACTTCGGTTCGTCGCGGATGTCGGAGTTTTATTTTTCGTGTACTATACATTTTAACTGAAGCTTTTATGAACATTTCCCTTTATTCGCTCTCTCTTGCGTTGCTCCAGCGTTTTTTATGTACGTTGTTAGTTAGCTAAAGCTGCTCCCTTTAATGTTTCTTTATTTTACCCATTCTTCTCTCAATCTCGCTCTTGTGCAAGTGCAGTTAGTAAGATGAAAACAGTATGGAGTACACACGCAAACTTTATTAAAAGAGGGAGCAGAGACCCTTGTTAGGTTAGTTTGGGAAGTTAAGCAAGCCAAACAACTAGCTAAACTATAATTAAATATTACCTACGCTGTTTTTAAAAGTTTTACGTGAATGTGCAGTGTACTTTGTCAATAGATTTAATGATATATGAAATTAAACTTGGAATTTCCCCAGACGCCATTTTTTAACTAATGGAAAATAATTAAATGAGAAGTTGTTAGTGTACAAGGGAAAGGTGAGAAAGTGACAGGAAACAAGGAGATAACAAATTAGGTACGATAAAAACACTTTTTGGACAAGTCTTTGACCTTTCCATGAAAAAGTTCAAGGTGGGTTCTTTATTTGCACTTCCTGTGTTTGCTAATCATTGCAAAAACGTAAAAGAAGAGAGATAATAGTTTTCTTATCATTTACATCAAAATAGGCTTTGTTCCTTTGAAAAAAATATTATTTACGGAACTTCCTTTCATACATCATGAATAGGAAAATGTGATTGCACAGCGTGATTTGTTTTAGCAAAGTAATCATTAATCAATATGCAATTATGCAGTTTATTTAGGAAAACACGTGCTCTCCTATAAGAAATGTGTTTGTATTGAATATTATGTAATTTATTTTGCCAGAGTGTAATAATTAGTGAAAAATATAAAATTAACCACAGTTTTATACAAGAAATTATAGAAAGTGTCGCCCTTGATTAAATGTATTCAATGTCAATCGATTTTTCTCCAGGAGAATATTTTCTCTCTTTCAAGTGATTGATTAAACGTTTTCTTCAAAGCTTGAGTAAATAAATTGAATTAGCTCCCTATCATACATAGTTGCTCGTATGTACATTAACGAAGCTTAAGTTTAATTACGATCTCTCGTTCCCCCTGTTATTTTTTAGTTATTGCGTAATCAAAGTTTCTCAGCGTGCTCCATCTATGTGAAATCGGGGAACACTTTCACTTTTCAATGTTAAAAAAATCTATTTCAACGTGCAAAAAGTTAATAGCAAGGCTTCTCAAGCTTTTCCAAGTAATTCACAATCTCCGGTTCCGGTGGCTAACTTTTAAGATTCATTAAGATTCTTTTTTAATGACGCAGTTCCATGGTTGAATAAATCTTAATTGTAATTATGCTTGGGGAATGAAACCGCAAAAATTATTTTTCCCAGCATTTTTTTTCTCTTTGCTTAAGATAAGCTACATTTATCTAAATATTTTTAATCATCGTGCGGTTTGATTAAATTATGCTGCATATAAAAATTGTTATTAAAAAGGAATATGGAGGGAAGACAAACAAAATTGTTTGTTCATATCACACAAGCGTGGTTAAATTTAATGCAAACCCACGCTATCCAGAGTTTGAGTCATTTTGCATAGAATGTGTTTGAAGTAATATAATGCTCAGTTAAAAACTTAATTATCCTAAAAGCTGTAGTTAATGAGGAAGACGATAATTATAAGTTTCATGTACCCCCTAAAATACTATGCAAAACTAAAAGCCATGCCGAATTACACGAAAGAATTATACAAGGCTTTGTGAACATTTAATATTTAACTAATGATAGGGCAATCCCACTTAAAATATTTACCACAGAGGTTTGCTAGCAAAAAGTTGGCATTTAGATTACAGCGCAGTAAGACCATTAAAGTTAGCTTGGTTTTTTTGTCATTATCTTTAACAAAAGCATGTGGCCCAAAAAAAGCTTTTGTTAAACATTGAGTGACTAAAGTTAAAGTTAACATTTAAGGTATGCTCAACAAAATGAAGAAGGGGAGAGGAGGGAGCTGTGCAACATTGTACTCCACACGTTAAATAATAGCCTAATTTTTTATATTTACATTTAAACGAACATTATCGGTTAGTTACACAGATTATACGAGTGAAGCGACAATGTACACATTTCTCTAACTTTGCCATTCTTTAGATATCTAGACAGAGATTTTGTTCTTCTCAACGACTATTTTTTGCATTATCAAAACTTAATTTCCTTTGACAAAGAAATGTACATGGCAAAGTTATCAAAAACTTGCTCGTGGTCTCCAAGCATGTTCTCTGCAGCAGTTATCATTTAATTAACTGTTATTACCGTCTGCTCTCTTCGTTAAATTATTTAGTTAATTGAGTTTTGTGCCAAGAGCAGTTGAAAGTTATTTGACTGTGCAGAAAATAAAAGTTGGAGTTAATTATTCTTTTGTGGAAAGTTACCGCGCACCGGTTTAACTGACGCTTGGAATTAGCTTAAATTTTTCTTAATTTCTTTGTGTAAGTCGCCATAAGCCTCCACTGGATAAGCTCATTTTCCCCCGTTTCATCTTTTCAAACGAGTTAATTGTTTAAATATTTAAGTGTAACATTTTTGTACATTCGATTTCGTTCTTTCCTTCCTTATCAACTATTCCTTATCAATTTTCTTTGATTGATATCTCCGTACATGAGACCGGACACGTTTCTTGTAATCCTTCAAGAATTTATTCTTCGCATCTACTCCTTTTACGGGATTAACTGATAAGCACGAGAATGATAAGATAATGAATACAAACTAGGGGTTTCTTTTTCTTATCTTTCTTGTATTAGCATAATTAACAATCACATACCAATTTTAATTACATTATCATATTCTTGGAAAAGCCAAGTTTAATGGGCTAATTATGGACATGCTTGTACGCGTACCTACATTGGCATTATCAAGAAAATGAAAGGAATTCGTCTGGTCTTTCATTTAATTACATTTAAAAAAACCGTGTTTAAACACGTATATTTAACTTGAATTAAGGTTAGTTAAAAAAAAGCATGACGATGATGATGAATTCCAGTGAAAAATGTTGAACATTCTAGTTTTGGCTGCTTTAAAGTTGATTAAATTAAAAGTTAAATGCACTTCTGGAGTGGAGAGAGCCACCTGTTTTAACTTTCCGCAGTTAACTAAAGTTAAATTAAGAGCACGTTGCATTGAGTGCACATGGTCCTATTTTTTAGTGGTAATCTCAATTCATTATTTTTTGTTTTTAATTTTTTTAGTTGGACTTGCAATTTTTTTGCACATCGCGAGCTCATTAAACCAGTTAGGTCCACACCGCCAAAAAGTCTGCGGAAATTTTCCTCTATTTCCCCACTTTTTTGGAAGTTTTTAATTATTCCAGTATTTCCAGTGTTTTTTTGTTAAAAACTAAAAGTTTTGAAGAGGAACCGTTAAGACGGTTAACGCTTTGAGTTATGATGTAGGTTTTTTTTATTTATTTTTTGGTTTAATTGGAGGGTTAATTAAAAAGTGGATTTTAATGTCTGTTTTTGTGATTGCAGGCCTTATGTACATGAAGACCAAGAGGAAAACTCACACTTGAATCAAGAAGAAGACAACGAAGAATATCTTGAAGACCAGGAAGACTATCAAGAACCCATTCAAACCAAAGTTCGTCATTCCGCACCTCCCGGGCTAATTGTAAAGGTAAACCCTGGACAAGCCAGGACCTACTCTGTGGTCAGCGGAAGTCCCTCCACTGCAACTACAGCCAGTCAGTTGGCGTTAATTCAGAGAAGAGCAAACCAGAGAAAAATACAAATGGCGAAGATGATGGGCAACGGGGGATTGTCGACTTCGATGAACTTCCACAGAGTTGTGACCCCCCAGCGTCACAGCAGTTCAATCGATGACAGAAACGAAGACCCTGTGTATGTAGCTTCAAGACGTGCCCGAAGCAATAACTTCTCTTTGAAGGAGACCTTTGACTTGTTGAAAATCTGGGCAAGTCCGGAAATGCAGTGGCAGATGAAGCATAATTTTAGAAATTTCCGAGTTTGGGAAGCCATTTCTTACTCTATGCACCAAATGGGACATGATCGTACTGCAATTCAGTGTAAAAACAGGATTCAAAACTTGACTTCGATTTTCTACAGGATTAAAAAGTCAAATCAGGACTATCGCAGTTTTAACTTTCCTTATTATAAACTCATTGGGGAGGTTTTGGACGGGAAAAAGAACGGGGCGGCTATTTCCGGGGTGGTGGAGTTGAGTCCGGCATTGGCTAAGTTTGCTACTAATTACTCTGGCTCGACTAATGGACTTACGGGAAATTCACACAGTAACAACTCAAACTCAGGGTATGTATACTATTTTAATCAGCTTTTTATCATTTCATTGCATCTTTCATAAAATCTTCATCAACTTTCATTTTAAACTCATTTCCAAAGTCAATAACCTTTTTGCTTTCACCTGAGCCCCTTCTCAAAGGTGAACTTCAAAATTATTGATTAAATTGTAAACTTTTGTTCGATCAATAAAATCCCAATGTTTATATTTATCTTGGTGCCCCTGCCGCGTAATTTTTCTGCGCACATTCTCTATTCCATTATTCTGGTGGTGTACATATCATCAACTTTAACACCGCCTTGTCAACTTAAACTTATGAGAACTGCTCTAATTCTGTATATAACTGTAGATTTTATGTGGTGAGGGAATAACTTGTATGCATGATTGTCATGTCACAGTCATCATCGTATTCATAGTATTTTTTTAAGTTCCTCCCATTCTCGTGATATATGGAGCATTTATAAAGCGTAATATTTGTCTTAATACATAAAACATAGACGCTTGAAAAGAAGACAGAATATTGGATTGAGTATGGGATTTTGGTGTGCCATACTGACAGGCTTTCATATAATTTTTTACATGGGATTTTTATTCGAATTTTAACTTTTATATACCGGTGTAGTATGATGATTTGGTGATACGAGGCAATTTTTAAGTATGAAGCATATGCTTTGGTTCTTTTTATATTTCAATTTTGTTGTATGATTGTCCAGTAGGATGGCTGCTCATCTAGCACTTGTGGAAGAGTATCAGCATTTAATAAACGGAAACCCCGAAACCAACATAACATCCTTCACAGAGCGCAACAGTTCCAGCAACGGGAGCTCAATGAATGTTTTATCACCTGAGGTTAGCCTAAGCGAGGGGAACTCACCCATTCGTATGGAAGCTCAAGCAGGAGGTTCACGCTCTGTGAAATCATCTCAAAACCCGTCTCAAAACAATCCTAAAGCCAATGGGGGTAAGTTAAAATTATTTAAATAAATAAAATGTGGTTGGTAATAATGGTTTGTGATTTACAGTTGGTTCACTGTCTTTCGTAAGTCGTAATGGTGGAAACAGTACAAACGCTGGATTGAAATTAGAACAAGAGGACAACGTTACAATTACCGTTGATGAAGGTTCACTCCCATCTGAGCTCGAGCAAGATATGGAAGATCAAGAATATGATGAAAATTATTTAGAAGGTGGTGACGAATCCCCAAGGTATGATTATTACTTAAATCCACGTAATTATGCAATATGTACTGCAGTCAGTATTTATAAATATCTTTGCTTTTACAGTGGTATAAACGGAATGCCAGGAATGAGAGGTACAAAACGCTCATTCTCCTCAAGCTTTAACCCCTACGCAAAATCAGACTACAGGGGAGGCGCCATGAACGCTGCAAAGCGTCCCAGAGTTGCATCCACCGCAACAAACGCTTCCTCCTCAATGGACGACCCAATTGGGCAATACCTTGCAGAAATGGTGGATATTGAACGACAATGGTTGGAAATGGAGCGGGAGCGTGCAGAAAATGAAAGGGCTATGATGATGTACATGATGCAAATACTGCAAGCCATTGTCTGTCCAAATCAATCTCAGGAAGATGACGCTGACGGTGAAGAAGAAGGCACGGAGACGGAAAATGATAGAGAAGGGACTGAAACAGAGTTTGCTGAAAACGAGCAGGAAGGTGATGACAGTGAAATTCGTCAGATGATAGAAGATCAAGAAGAAAATCAACTGCCAAATGGCGAGCCTGAAAATGAATAAGTTTTTATAAAAAATGACATCTAAGTTTCTTCTCTACTCTAGTGTGCAAAAATCAATTCAATTATTAATTTTAAACCTCAGGATTAAAGTGACACAGGAGGGTTAAAGCTTGTTTTTGTATTTTTAAGTTACCTGCGGAGGCGAAATTGTTGACTTAATGTTTGTACTGTAAAGACGAATGTAAATAGCAAGTTATTATGAATAATTAAAAAATGCCGATTATTGTTCTTCCGCATTTAACGTTTAAGCCAGAAAGAAATTAAGTGGAAATGACACCTCGCCATAGGTATAAAATTAGGTAATAGAATAGAAAACTATTTTAAAATTCTCAATTCATTAGGTTAGTAATATTTGTATAGTATTGAAAATAGTAGGATAAAACTCCTTCAAAATTACATCTTATATAATTCTACTTAATGTACATATTGTAAAGTTGTTAAAGTTTAAAGTGGTTTGCTAAATGTGCAAATTTTTTGTTATTAAGCTACGCAGCTTTTGAATGCGTGGAATGAAACGCAAAATAATCATTTTGCTCTCGATTTTTTGTACTTTTATCCCAGTTACTAGACATTAAGATAATTGTTTCACTTGCTCTCTGTTTTTTCAGAATGAATGTGTTTTTTTGCGGTGTATCCTTTATTTATTAATTTTCTTACTTCTTGATCTCACGAAAGGAGCATCAACATCACTTTTGTCCCCTTTGAGGACAGGATTCCTTTAGGTTTCCCTTTTTTGTCTTTATTAAACAGCCAAACCATTTGTGTGAATGTAGATTAGTTAATGACCGCATTATCTTTATCCAGCGAAGCATTTATACAATTTGTAGAAAATAATCCATCAACTAAGCTAGAAATTATTCGAGTTTATACAAGAGATAAGCTTGATAAACGGCATCCCGTATCAGTATATTTAAAATTAATATACACGTTGTTATTATAAGACCCCCCGGTGATTTTCACCTGAGAGGTCACAAGACAGGTTAAGTAAATTAACTTCTTGGCAAGTGTAATAACTGTAGATTTTTTATTCAAATTGTCTCTACTTAATTACAAAGTTGGAGTTTTTCAGTATTATTTCCAACTTGTTTCAAGTTGTTCTTACTTTATTTGTACTTAAAATGTTTATTCCAATTGCAATTTAAATGCAAAACCTTGATTTTGTTAAGCTAAGGCATTTTTAAAGTGTCTGTTGTTGATTTCTGTGTAAATTGTTTTTAATTTTAATCCCGAGTCTCGAAAATATAAAAATTGTGTAAAAATCCAATCTTAAGTAGTTATATATCTTGCCGTACTGTTTAAAACAATTATCGAAAAGAGCAATAAAATAGAAACAATAAAAAAATAATTGAATTGTTTAGATGCATTTTATTTTATATTTTTATGCAAAAAAATTGAAAACGCATGATTCATGGTTTAACTTTAATTGGTAATTTTTATCACTTTATTTCTCAAATCTAAAAGTCTACATCATACAAAGGATTCAACTTACATTAGATTGGCATATATTAGGCTCCTCTTGGAATATAATGTAGAAGTAGACAAGAGAAAATTAACCGCGAGTATATTTTTAAATGACAATCTGAGTAATTATAAATGATTAACATAATATAAATCTGTTATTAATCAGTCCATCAGCATTTTTCATACAGCTTTCTAGTTTAAAATAAATACTAATGAAGCCTGATTGTTGAAAAAATGAGGGTTTTTAGATTTTTAAACGGACGTTGTTAGTAAATCTACAGTACCAGTTTTAGTCGCTGGATGAGGCACATTTTCGATTATTACAATTTGTATAATGCATTTTAACTGACAAGCAAAAGCATTTGGGTGTGAGGTGAATTTTGCAACCAAATACATCTTATATGGGGTATTTTGACCCGTGAAAACGATTGGTAAAGGTTTTAGATTGTCAAAATGAAACCCTGAAGAGTTATGCAAGTTTTTATGACGTGACATAGGGTAATCAAAAATTACAAATGCTTGTATAAAAAATCTAAATATTGGGGAAGATTAAGCGTTTAATTTTGACCAATTTTGCTTTTTACAGCTTGTCAAAATTCCTAAGCACTTCCAAGTTATGAAGCATTTAGGACAAGAAGCCTTAAACAAGCGGCA
>JAHZNK010000782.1:0-11212 GCA_027744615.1 Lepidocyrtus cf. nigrosetosus NNG-2020 | reverse complement strand
AAATTATTTTTACTATTAACTTTAACAAAAATTTAGCAATATACAGTATAAGTTAAAAATTAGTAATATAGCACATTACCTAATAAATAATGATAATGATGGCATCAAGCAAGTATACGCAAAAAATCCATAGACAGAAACGCTTTTTGTTTGCTAAAAAGGTTTTTTATAGCTTGGCTTTTTGTACAATTTTAAATGAGAACCAAGTCTAAAACCTTTTTCATGACAAAGATGATGATGAAGCAAATCATAGATGAAGAATAAACGAAGAGGATAGAATAGAAGATGATAAGAGCGAAGCGAAGAGGGTATAAAATATTAAGGTTTTATAGATATAGGGAACGAAATACCAGAAAAAACTATCTATCTGGCCAGCCAAGCAAATAAAAATGCTTTGGCTCTTTCCTTTTTACTTAACTTTACATGTTAGCTAATAATGTCTAGAGTCTTTTAGATAAAGTACATCCGCTCTTTAAAGTATTATTTCATAAAAATATTCAAATTCTAAATTAAATTCCATTTTACTTGTCATTCTTCTGTCGCTAACAGACATCTGCAAATATCTTTTTCAAATGGAAAGAATGAAAGAGCAAAGCAAGCCCACCTGCTTTAGTGGGTCCAAAGATTTATTCCAGATTTTCAATAAACTCTTGCTTAATTCAAAATCCCATTGATCATACCGTTATGTTTCTGAATTTTATAACTTATTTTGTATGCCAGCCAAGGCAAGCAGCCATAGACTAGACATTCACAATGAAATNTCATACCGTTATGTTTCTGAATTTTATAACTTATTTTGTATGCCAGCCAAGGCAAGCAGCCATAGACTAGACATTCACAATGAAATTCATATACAGACTGGCCAAGACGTAATATTTTAATTCTAAAATAGGTAGTTTTTATAACGTATAATAAAAATAGCCATATATTTTTTAAGACACTCGCCACAGTCATAACGCCACCATGAGCTTCAGCAATGGCATAATAATCATAGCTCTATTCTCTGTTTAGGAAGAAGGGTAAAATACGATTTCAAGGAGACTCCAAGAAAAAATGTATTCTCTATCGCTTTCATAATGATGGCGTTTGTGTAGCTTTGAAAAGTTTTGAAGAAAAAAATCTTGAGCAAAGTCAAAGCAAAGAGAGTCGTTGTTCTTGGTTCGATTGGGAAGCATAATTTTCTGTCTCGTCATCTTCATCCTCCTTTTTCCATGCATCATCCTTTCATAATTTTTCTTCGTCTCTTCCTCTCTCCTTCTAAATTCTAATCCAAGTCCAGACAAAAAAGGAACTGGCAAAGGAAAATACGCTGTTTGCATTGTACTCTGAGAAATGTAGAAGGGGAGTTCTAAATGCTTTTTAGCTTTCAGATTCCATCTTCAATCTTTATCTATAACTTTTCTATATTTCTATGCTACTTTTGATTCTAAACGAATTCTTCACTATCTAAACTTCTTGGGTAAACTGTGAATGCTATTTCAACATGCAAAGAATGGCTCTTTTTCTCTTTGCTCTCTGTTCTGTGGCTTAATCTTAATGGTTTAAAGGAAAAGAGCCCAGCCATAACCAAACAGAATAAAAATGCTTTTTAGTTTTTGCCTTTTTCCATTCCTTTCTTTTGGTTTATGCAACTTTTTATAAATTATTTTCTTTTTAGAAAAAACGCCGCATATTTTGCGTTCTTTTTTTCGTCTTCCAAAAGGGCGACTTTTTTTCCTGGCTTTATTCTGTGCTTGTTATGTGAAGCAGTTTTACTTCTCCTCCTTCCATTTCAGTTTCCAACTCAATACAATTCAAACTTCCCTTTGTATTTGGCTACCTACCTACAGCTAAGTTCTTCGTTCTTTTTCCCATTCTCTGTTTATGTTCCCATTTAAAATACCTCCTTGCATGCTTCCTCCAACACCGCCACCACCATCAGCGAGCGAGCGGCACCAGTTCTGTGTGTCCAACTACTATTTTTTTGCTTAGGAAAAGAGAAGCATCCACGATCAGAGGACTCTCAGGACTCTGCTATTTCGTGTCTGTGTGTGTGCATTTTTTCTGAATGTGACCCTCCTCTCCGTTCTTCTCTTTCCTCCCTTTTGGAAACTCGTTAAGTTTCCCAGTTGGATTGCCTCTGTTTTTGGCTATGAAACTAAGCATGGTAGCGAGATAATGGCAGCAGCAGCGCACTAAACTTACTAAAACTAGCCATATTTCCTATTTATTTTATCTACCCTCCTAGTTTTCCTCTCCCTCCATATTTAAGCTGCTGCTGCTATGCCCTGTTACGTTTTCCTTTGGCAAAATAAAGGGAGGAAACGAAGAAGATAGAGAAGAGCAGAGAGAATACAAGTTTTCCTGAAAATCCCGTTTGGCAAGCAGGAAAACCAGTGAAACATGCTCACAAAAATATTTTTAAGCTTAATTTTATCACTAGAGCTATATAACTTTATATGGATTTCTGTAAAAATTTCACCCGTATTATAAAAATCTAGAAATTAATTGCATGAGAAAAAAACAGTACTACCTTAACTTTAAACCTTACATTTACTAATCATTATTTTAAGGAATAACCTAATGATGAGTTTTCATTCATATAAAATGGCAGCAGCAGTTATTTTATTATAGGGCATGAGCAGGATTTCATAGGAATAGGAAAAGTAGTTGTAAAAATTTAGAAGGATGTGATGTGAGAGGAGGAATTTTTGCAATTTAAGGATAGACTAAAATAATAATGAATGATATTGTTGTTGTAAACTACACAGAAATGCCAATGCCAAACCTTTTTCTCTATTTTCCTGACTAAAACTGGTACCCTTTTATACATTCATTTATACCCTTTTTATTGCCCATCTGCCTTTCTTGTTAAGCTAATGAAAATTATTCCTTCCTGCTGCTGATCACTGATCAAATCATCGTCATCAACATCAGTTTTTAGTAGGAAATATGCACCATAGCGCCATTTACGCGCAGTTGCAACAGTACTGATACTATAATGATTTCAAATGCAAATACAAAACGGTTTGTTGGGCGTTCCATATTAAGATTTGATCTTTAAAACAAAAACATTTTTTAAAGTAATGCCATTTTCCTCCCAAAAACATTCTATCCTCCCTCACAGAAATATTTTCCACTAATATTGAATCGATACAGGTCGTAAAGTCGTTAGGTTTGCATTAAGGTGGTTGTTTTCCATGACTCTCTGTGTTGTTTTTAGAACGGCTTTTTATTGCAAGAGATGTATTTGCATGAGGTCCCTTTACATTCTCCAAAAACTCTAAATCCCATCCCACTTCCTCTTTTTTACAAAAATGCAGACAAAAAAGCGCAACTATTATTCAAGTCCGGCACTGTATATATACTTGGATCAATCGCAAAGAATTATTTCTCTCGATTCTCCTTGTCCCATTGTAATGAATTTTGGTAAAAAAGAAAGATGAATTGACTTCCTAGAAAATGAAGGTGAAATGAAAGAAGGAACAAAAACTTCTCTGCTCTGTCCTGCTCCGCTGTCCTGTCCATTTTCAAAAATATAATTGATTGCATTGCATTGAATTACATTTTTGATACAAAAACTTTTGAGGAAAAATAATGAAGCTCGAAAGAGAGAAAAAAACTTGAAATGTATTTCTGTATTGTAAATATAAAGCTGAAAAGTTTTTATTATTACAGAAAAGCAATAATTTATAAATGACTGTTTTGTTATGTTATCGTCTGTGTGACAAAGGTCAAGTCCTTGTTCCTCATCGTATAATTTAACAATGATGATGAAATGAATCTGTTGAGGAGTTGTTGATGATGTTGATTATATAATGACAGAAAAAGTGCATTATGTTTCGACAAACTAGCCAAAGTAAATCAGAAAAGAAGAATGGAATTGCCTTATGTTATATTCTACATTGCAATTACATCATATAATGCTAGTGCTCTGCTGCAATATGCAATAAAGTTCTACTCTATGAATACGCAACATCATTTTATAATATAAAAATGGGGACACAACTCCATTCGCATCAGACCAGTGCATTTCATACAAAAAGTGCAGTTTTGTTCAGTTAAAGTAGCAAGTGAGATAGTCTTAATACGACTTGTTCGCTTCCCTTGATGTAAAAGGTAGAATAAACGTTTATATCCTTTCTTATCCTAACACAAAAAGTATTTTAGGTAGAACTGGTGGAAGATTGTTTTCTGTAGCTAAAGGTAGTTGAAGAATTCTTTGATTGTAGCAATGTCCTACACTCTCGTCTTCCTTCATTTCATAAAAGAGAAATGAAAATGAAATAAAATGTGTTGTAAAAGCAGAGCCTTCGTCATCGTCTTCTTATCCTCATTTTTTCATGTGGCCTTCGCCTTAACTCATGAAATTCCTTATTATTCCCCTTCAAATAAAAAGTAAAAAATAAGAAGGCTACATTAAGAATAAGGAAGAAAATAGGAACTCTTTCCTTCTTATTACTATTTTTGCTGCTAATATTGAACTGCAAGTTCCTTTTTTCCTGAACTTTTCATATACAAAAATGGGTATTTTGTTAGCCTGATTGTATTACTTTTTGTGTAGCGAGTTGCTGCGAGCTTTGCAGCCTTATGTATTATGAAACGAGGAGAAGCGAAGAAGAAAACGAAGGAAAGTAATACATAGACTTTGTAATAATATTGTATGCAAGTAAAAAAGGGTTAGAAAAAGAAGAAGGAGGACCCCACTCTGAACTGTGTGAGGAGGACTGTGCAAACTGAGAGAGTGGTCTATATACCCCATAAACTTTATACATGGGACAAAGTGGAAAGTGAAGAAAAAACTGAGAAGTGATGCTGCTGCAACCCTTTCTATGCTAGACTTTTTCATATGAGTAAAAAAGACAATGTTTTTGATGTGGAAACTATTTAGGTACAGGGAGAAATATAAAAAGGAGAAAAACGTGAGTAAGTGAGCTACATACTGCTTATTCACACACATCATTCAATTCATTGCACACAAGAAATTATTTGTGAGTAAGCATGGGCATGTTTATGTGTGCCTGAGTTTAAGTTCAGTTGAGGAGAAGAGACTTGGCCATCACAAAAAGACAGAGAGTGAACTCGTGATTAGGAGGTGGATGATGTGATGTAATCCTTTGGTGGTGCATAATATGGGCATTTTTGGCAATTTTTACTTTTTACGACAAAGAAAGGAAAAATATATTTTTGTAATAATGTAAACAGAAACAAAAATGAGACTTGATTGTGGGGATAGCAAATGAGAATATATAATGATGGTGCTATATCGCAAATGAATGCAATTCTTTGGAGATTTATATTTTTGTGCATATTTCTTTCTCTCTTTGATGGAGATAGATTGGGCTTTTTAGTTGGGAAATGCGGAGTGTGCAGATCTATACACATGCGTCTCCTTCCCTTTCTATACTGGTTTCCATTATTCCCATGCTAAATTAATAAAACCCTTGCTTTTGGGAAATCTATTGTTTTGTGATATACAGGAATATAGAAGAAATTTATGTTTAAAGAAGAAATACAAGTTGGATGTTAAGATAAATGCTTTTGTACATTTTTGGCTTGCATTAGCTTGTAAATATTTAAACTGTTTTGGCCAACCATTAGCAGCAGATATTAGTACTGAGGTAATGTTCTTACAATTGTACGATTGTAATATAATAATTCAGGCTAATCACCTTTAAAACCAGTCAGTCACATTTAAGTATGAAAGTAATTACGATTAAGCTTAGTTTACACGTTAATAAATAGGTATAGTTAGTATAAGCATTGCCAAAGCAAAATTAACAAAGACAGTTCCAAGCAGAGTTACAATATCGAGAATCTACTTCTACTTATGAACTTTCTTCAAAAGAGGACATTCTCCCCCATAAAACAGCAAAGAATAGGTCAATATGCGCAAATGCAAGAATCTCTCTTAATACAAGGCTTTTGTACCATTGTTAACTACATTAAACGTGTTGGACATTGTTTCGTATTTTAATTGCAAAATTTAGATAAAACCTACTATATAGATTGATCGATCCAAGTTTTACTTGAAGTTATATCAAAAATTTCAAACGCATAAGTTTTCATATGAAGCAAAAGTACAATGCATTTTTGTCCTTTACTCGGTCATGGAGGATAAAGCTCCACCATTGCTGCTGCATGCTTGCCACCTCCTCTCTAATCCTCATCGTCATCTTCCTCTCATTCTCCTCTTTCCTTCGACTTCGTCAACAAAAAAATCCATGCTTTGTTCCATTTCACAGTTTCAGCTTACAGAATACATACATAGCCTTTCCTATCCTAATCCTAACCCAACTTGCCATTTTATTCTTTTTCTTCCCTATAATTATATAACAAAAGGAATGATGGTGGTGGAGGTGGAATCTTTCTACTTTGAAACCTTTTTGAAGCAATGTCTTTAAAAAGTAAGGGCAGCAGTGTAAGTTAGTAAAGTGCATAGCCTGTGCTGATGCAATGCAACTATCCACGATTCGATCCACATCCAACCTCATCATCATCGTTATCATCGTCATTCTCCTCCTTACACACAAACAGTCGCAGACACACACATAACCCAGCAACGCTACGCACATTATCCTCAAAAACATTGGCAGAAAATGAAAATGCAGAGAATAACCTGCTTTTTATATAGAAAGAAGGGAATGCAAGAAAAATGTGTATGAGTTTGAGTTTTGTTGGATATATAACGAAGAGCATTTGGAGGAGAGCTAGATAGATGCTGATATTCACCCATCCAGAGAGAAAGGATAAAAAAGTGCTGCTCCTGCCTCTGTTCTCAAATTCTCTCTTTCTTCACGTCTTTTCAATTCTCTGCTAATGCTGCCTAAAAACTCAATTTTTAACTTCATAGAAAAAAGTGAGTGAAGAAACCTTCTCTTTAAACCTTCGTTCGTTCTCTCTTTTTTCTTGGTTCAGTTCTCAGCAACCTCAACCACTTTACATCATCCTCTCTTTTTGTGGTGGTGATGGCAAAGGCATTCTCAAAGGTATATATTTTTATCTATAGAAAAAAATAAGCTGAGCTAAGCCAATTATTACTTGCTTATTACTTCACTGCTATGCTTCTAGCTAAAATACTTATCATTATAGTGTGAGGTTCCTTCATTATTGCTTAGATTTTTTGTTAAAAATAAGCTTTTCTCACTTCTCATCATCCACGCCACCTTCGCTTCTCTCTATACAATGTATTAGTTTTTATAAATTCTAAAGAATTGAGAGAAATATAGAGGAAGGTGAACAAAGGATTAGTAAAACTTGCTGGGAAGAAGGATGTAAGGCTGTACTTACCTACTATAACTATTACGCAGTCAGTCACTGTTTCAAAAGTAACAATAATTATTTTACAACTGTAGCAAACTAATTTATAACTAATACGTGGGTACTGAAGAAAGCTAGTTTGTTATTTAATTACGATAACGTTGGTTGGCGAAGGGAGAACTATCTATCAATTCAAGCTAGTTTTTATTTTTATTTTTGCCAATGATAGACAGGGGAGGAAGGAAGTTGCAAAGTCAAAGTCTTAGATAAGGTATGATTTTTATAGAAATTTAACATGGTTTTATTTTCGATAAGCATATAATCATAAGAAAAGGTAAAAATATTTTTAGAGCTAATCAGCATATCAATCAGTGCAGGGAATGTATGATTTTTATAGAAATTTAACATGGTTTTATTTTCGATAAGCATATAATCATAAGAAAAGGTAAAAATATTTTTAGAGCTAATCAGCATATCAATCAGTGCAAGGAAGTAAAAATGAATAAAATCAAAGGATTGTATAATGAATGGGTGAACACGAGCCAATCAAAATCAGAAAATACAAAGTTTTAACATTTATTTTTGCAGATAAAAAGTGCGTAAACATTTTAACTAGGGGATAATTATGCGTAAAAACTCAAAATAAATTAAAAGTAAAATTAAATAAAAATGTGAGTGAGTAGGGGTTCTTAACTGTACAATAAATGTGTGACTGGGCATGAGCAAAAAACAGGGAGATAGAGAAGGAGAGGAAGAAACGGCAAAAATTGTGAAAACATCATAAATCAAATGAAAGGTCGCAGTCGTAATAAAACCTCTGCTTACGTTGGCAAAATTATTAAACAGCAAAAATAAGAAACAAAACAACAACAGGAATTGTACTTGAGTCCATTTGCATTTAAAAAGTTACAAATGCAGCAGCAGCTGTAAAAGTAGTTTTGCTAGATTTTATTTTTCAATTCTTAAAAGAAAACTTATTTTTCTCCCAGGCTTACATGCATACAAGGCGTAATAATAAGACTTCTCTCATAACAGATTTTTTCAGAAATGATGCGAATGTTTTAAAAACGAACAAAGAACTAGCAATAATAAGGTAGAGTAACGAAGAGGATATGGTTACGCGGATAGACGGCGATAATGAGTTTGTTGATGAGTCTTTCTCTTCCTATCAAAAATATAAGACGAGTTAAAATTTTTAAAAATATAAGTTTTATGCATTTTTCTAAGTGCAAAGTTTTGCTATTTTCTTCAAATCAGGATCAAAAATCCTGAAATTTTGAATTTCCTTATCCTGCATGCCTGGTAGAAACGGCAAAAAATAATGCATAAGTAGGTTCCTTTGTAGTTTGAGAAGGTTTCCCATTTTAAAACCAGCAATCCCCAAATGCATGCCACTGACATGAGCTCTAAGCTAAAAGCTGGGAGAATAGGGAGAGAGCTCTGCTAAAAAACTTTAAAAAGTTTGCCATTCTCTCACAGAGCAATCTCACATTCCAAATGTCCGCCCATACATGTTTTACCTTCGTTATAATAAAAATCATTCCCTTATCATTCCTACTATGTACCTACCTTATCCTTACTTTTGCATTTATAGCTTTGGTTAAAATATAAATGCGATGAAAATTTACTGAGGCGGTAGCTACATAACTTGAGCAGCAAGGGAAACTGAAATTTTCATTTTAAACCCACCATCAACCACCTTCTGCTAATTCTGTGTAGGTATATTCACTACACTTAAATTCCTCTCTCATGAACGGTTTGCATTAGCAGCAGCTTCACTGCACTTATTTTTATATTTTTAAAAAATGCCAAATTTTAAGTACCAAAGTTACTTCGTTTTTGAGGTTTTTATTTTTTGTGAACGATCACACAAGGGATATTCAGCTTTAATTTTTTAAAGTGTTTAGGCTTAGACCTACACAAAAATACTTTGTAGTTTGTACAAAAGGTAATAATAGAAGATAATAGTAATAATATGGTCATGATTATATTTAAAAGCGAATTTAAGGTTGATGGTTTTGATTGAAATATTTTTATCATTATCACTGAAACAAGATCATAAAAATTACTCAACCTACAGCTATCTATGTGTGTCTGACTGAGTGAATGTGTTTGATGATAAAACGGTAAAAGTTTTGTAATCGAAATACGATGAAGTAAATCAAAAACATATTTTTGCAAAACTGAAGCATATAAAACATCAAACAGGCCAGATCACAGCTAAATTTACCATTCAGTTTTTGTTTTCTTCTTATTTACTTCCTTTCATTGTTGGCTTGTCAAGCTTATGTACCTACATTTGGTGGACATATTCCAATAGCACAGGATGATGATTAAACAAGTACGTCCTGTCCAAGAAATAAGATAAACAAATTCAATATCAGTTAGCAATGCTGCAGGTTTGGTTAAATTGTCGATGAATCCAATTTTTTGTGTTAAGATATTAAAACATTTTGTATGTATCGCGCAGAAGTGGCAGAATCCATGAAAGTTGCTCACCCCTTCTTCTTTTTCCCATCTACTACCATCATCATCCTCTTCCTTATACTCTTCTTATTATTTTACCCGACCGATCTCCATTTTGCTTTAGTTAGTTCCAAAAGGCTTGCGGACATTATATTTTTATAACAAAGGACATAGTAGGCTGGCATGTTGTGAAAGCCCGTTCGTACTTTGCACTTTATTGTTGGAGAGTTGGACATAAAACAATGATAGTTCTTTGAACAATATCGAAAAAACAATAATGCTTATTGTATTCCATTTTATTATCGCGCATATTACTGAAAAATTAGGCTTTCTACTTATTATTCGTCCAACAAAATGAAAAAAGTTATGATGATGACTATTTTTAATAAGATTGAAATATGAATGACGAAGCCATATAGCTAAAATAGAGGAGAGTGAGCCAGCATTACATTTGATCATGATATGGTGGGTCGCATATGAATGCTGAATTGAAGTGCTGAGTGATATTGAGGGAGAAATAGAGAATGCTAAAAGGTTGCCAATATTTTTTAGAATTTCTAAATTTGTACATTAACCTTACTTACACATTCGTTTTTATTATTATGCAATAGTTTAATTTAATGCAACTTTTTTGAAATTAGAATCATATTTTGTTATTATGCAGCTGCTGCCGTTGGTGAAACAGGAAGAAGTTCAATTTAAGTCTTTTTACACAAGTGCATGTAATATTGAGCCAAGCTTTGAAAATTGTATGGTGGCATGACTATAGAAGGATTTTTAGGATATGACGATGATGTCCCACCGACGATGATATTGCCGTTGACTACCTACCTTAAACTTTGTAATCTAAAGAGTTCCATGCATGGTTAGCCCAGCTGAACTTATGGCAATACAGTGTTGGAGAGCTCAAATATTACATGAATTGTTTAAAACTGGACTTCACATTGAAAGAAAGAGTAGCTTTCAGAGTTCCATGTTGTTTAAACGAGAGAGCCGAATTATGTTTCCATGTTCTCTATATAGCTGTACAAATAAGTGGAAAGGATAATTATTATCATTCTGTGAAAGTAATCGTGAGTTTTTTCATGTATGGACCTAAAAAATCCAACGTTCCTTTCCTACATTTTTAAAAACTATAAAAAGGCAAAGACTTTTGCTAAAAAACTGCGCTACTTTATGATTCGTATGATGAAACGAAAGCTGAAGTAAACAAGTACATTAGACTGGTGGCTAATAATTCGCATGTTTTTTCCATCAGTGTATGAAAAACATAATTATTGCTATAAACCAAAGTTTGTGGGAGTAATAAACACTGTTTTTTATTTAGGATCCGAAAACTGTATTGTACAAGTGGACAAAGCTATGTATTATTTTGCTCGAGCTGTTGTTTTTTGCGGAACATTTTATGCTGTGACTGTACTGTGGCGTGTCATTTGCTAAATTTGGTTCAGCAACGTTTAAAAAAAGAATTTCATACGCGAAATATTCTTTTTACCATACCTCTTCT
>JAHZNK010000781.1:0-23562 GCA_027744615.1 Lepidocyrtus cf. nigrosetosus NNG-2020 | reverse complement strand
GCCGTCTGGCAGAAAAGTAATAAAATGGAGAGGAGCAATGACCAACTGAAGGAGTTGCGGGGGTTGTAGGGACAACGCTCCACTGACATTGTTGACATCATCATTCTTTTCATTCTAAATTTTGTCACACTTGAAACTTGCAAGCTATTTACAAATCACTTTTATCACATTAGTCAAACTTGTCACTTTTTCATGTTTTGCCGCTCAATTCAAGCATACAGGTCAATTTTGTTTTCACGTGACACTGTTACAATATACAAACGTGTAGAAAGTACGACTTGACTGAGAAATGTAACTCCTTTGGAGGTTTTTTTTATTTATTCATGTAACTTGTTTTTTTAAATCCGGACAGGAAGAACAGAGGATGATAAGATTTTTGTTAAGAAGATTTCAACTGTTTACTTCTCACATTATGGCTCAACCGCTGGTAGTGGACACGGGACACGGATTCAGAGAATTACTGTCACAAGGTTGACTACGAAAGAGGATTTTCTAACCAGGGATGAAATTGAGAACCCTGGAAGTCTTTTCACGTTTTGTGTGAAGAAAATGAGATTATTTTAGCTCGATTTCATTTCAATATGATCAAACTTTGTTGAAAGCGGGAACACACGTTTTAACCGATTTACACTGTTTTTTAGGAGAATTTCTTTTTTGGTAGAATAACAATTGTCCTCGATAAATAGACTACTTATTTAGTAAAGGAAGAAGAGTTTGAAGACAATTTTTCTAGTCCGACAGAGAAACTAACAAGAAACAATGCAACAAAGCTATTCATACAAACAATTTCTTTGGATAACTCTATTGTAAAAGAAAGAAAATGGGAGCAAATGTCGGTGCTGATCAGTTAAAGGGTTAAAAGTTAGAATTGAAAAGAATGATGATGTCAACAATGTCAGTGGAGCGTTGTCCCTACAACCCCCGCAACTCCTTCAGTTGGTCATTGCTCCTCTCCATTTTATTACTTTTCTGCCAGACGGCTTATCCTCAAACAGGTGAGTTTTTTATACTTTTTATACACTCATTATCGTAAAGAAGTCTTCTTTTAACAACTTTTGTCATCTCTTAACTAAAATAGCTTTAAAGAGAATAAAAATGATTTCGTTTATGTTTATTGAAGCAACAAAAAGAGGCTTTGAGGATTTAAGAGTAGACTTTTATTTCCGTTTCTATTACGTAACTTTATCTGCTCCTTTACCTTTTCAAGCAATGCAAGCAGAGTTGTACTCAAATTTAAAGGTTTTGCGTTGGCGGGGCAATTCGAACCCATTCATAACGGTCTATTTAAAAAATGAGAAGGGGAACAGAGAAATAGTGCGTTTCTGTTAGGGAGAGAAAGCAAAAGAAAACCATAGATTGGCATCGCGATGAATTGCAAAGCATGTAGTGTATAGAGCAACGTTTCATATCGCGACTTTTAACCGTTTGATATGGAAACGAAGGGAGGGGAATGAATGAACGACCTATATTTTTCACAGAAAGAGTGGTATCCATACTAAAAACAAACCATTTCTACTTTTCCGATTGTCTCTTCCCTCATACAAAGTTCAAAGAAAGTGGGGAAAGTTTAACAAAAGTTGAACAATAAAGTAAATGTTGGAAACCTCGAAAAAAAATGCAAAAGTAAATGATGTTTTTATGACTTTCTATTAGAAGAACTGTCTTTTCCTAACTCATCTTGTGTATGTATCAGTTTAGATCAATTAGCTTGTACAAAAAAACTTTTAAAAAAGCTAACAAAACTTTAAGTGATTCTGCACATTAGAAAGAGAAAGTAACCCCCACTTGGGACGTTCTCCTTTTGTCTATGCAAATATATGCATATTTTTTGTTTTAAACTGTTATCACTTTTTGTTTTGTGGGAAGTTTTTTTCCTAATAATGTCATTACTACAAGTACTCCACTTTGTTTTGTCAAGTTGTTCCGCGCCTCTAAAGTTTTATGGGGCTTGGTGATGATCCCGATGAGTTCACCCACATTCTAGTTTGTCTGGCCCAGGCTATTTCACTTCCTCTATTTATTTCCCTGGTACTATTTTCATGGCGATCATGCTTTTGCATCCTTTGTTTGGCAGATTGCGTAACGGATTTCACAATCAAAACTATCCTCATAGTTCTTTATTTGAAATTAAAATTTAAATCTAAAAATCAACAAAGCATTGTAAAGGCTTTATTTTAAAGTTAGTTTTTTTGTATAATTGTCTTAGGTAAACATTTAAAGTCGTTTTTATTGTTTCCCATAGCATGTTACATAATCATCGGTGAAAGTTCTAATTAATACATTTCGACCATGGAATTAGAAAAGCCACAGAGAAGTTGATTAGTTTTTTGAGAGGGGTAAAACAATCGAAAAAAGTTTACTGGTTACTGAACTGTTACGAATTTTGTTGTTTTCGGCTAATTACTAAATGTCGAAATAATTTTTTCAGGAAATAGACGGGAATAAGTAACTATTTTGGGCAATCGTTTTCTATTTTGTTTTGGCAATTGTACAAGGAAAATCAACTTTCAGTTCTTGTTCTTGTCTACAGTGAAGCACGTGTGTATTGTAACAAGTTTTTTCATTCTACCAAATTGAATTCATTTTGTTAACCAAGCAAATTACCGATAGAGTATTTTTTCTGCAAACATAGTTGTGGCGTGGAACAATACAAAAACTGTTTACAAAAGGAGGTGGTGGCGGTGATTATCAGGTTAAAAGGCTGATGATTTGAACTGTAAATGATAATGACGGTAGTGGCGGGCATAAATGAACTTTTCCATCAAAATCTCTTATCTCCCCTTCCTCATCATCAACACAGTCATCCAACCACATCCTCTGTTATTATTACCTTCTCCCTTGATGACTATCCCGAACCTTTTAGAGATATTGTCTCCCACCCGCCTCCACCATGAATTCTTAACAACGCGATGATTGAGGATTTTTTCACCGTTGCGCAAACCTATTTAACATGCAAACTACCTTTCCTCACTCTACAAAGAAAAAAGCTACAAGCTCAGTTAACACCTCATTCTATCAACATATTAGGAAAAAATTGCAGTTTTTTTGCAACTCGCGAAGGTACATTCTGGGATTAAATTGGGTGCAATATGCTGTGACTAATTCACTTCTTTCCCAACCACCTTTTTTCAAGCTGGCTCAACATTTTTTTTAACAATGTGAACAAATATCTTCTAAAAATTGCAAAGCTATTGAAAAGGAGCCTTTTCATGATGAAGATTGAGAGTGAAGAGTAAGCAGAATAAAAAAACTAGCAAAGCAAAATGTTCCATCATATTTAACCATTGTATTGAGTAGTTGCTCTCTTTTTATATAAATAAAACTTCACGGCAACGAGCCAAGGCTTTCCAAAAAAATGGTTCATTGAGCCAGCAGCAACAAACCGGAGGAAAAAAGGTTCTCCATATGCACTTCAATAAATAATGTGATTTCCTATCACCTTTTCCAACTTTTCTATGCATAACCGAGACTCCATTTCCTTCTTTTCTTATCGCTAAATATTACTTTCTTTTAAAATATGGGCAAACTATTTCTAAGAACGTATTGTTCTTCTTAAACTATCTCTGAAGGAGAAACTACATTACGTAATGAATTGTCTCAGAAAGAAAAACTTTTACTAAAGTTCGAGATTTATATTGTAAGAGCATAAGAAAGCAAAGATTCTTTTTGCTGTTGTTCCTGAAACAAGTTCTGTGTAGGGAACCTCTTCCTAAATTTACTGTGTAAATATTCACTACATTACGTAATTTTTTGTGATTATTTACATAAACTTTTTCAGTAGGTACTTGGGACAAGTTTACAACTTGCACTTGTTTTGCGGAAATTTAGATGATGAGGATGAGACTTTGTAAGGAAATTATCGTACTTTGTTCAATATTCTTTGTCAATTTAATCTTGTTTCCTTTTTATTGGCGAAATTATTATCAATCCTTTCAATGTTAAATGTTTCGTGTTAACTCATTAAAAACTTTTGCATAAGTTAACTTGTTTCATGATATGGAAAACAAGAAGAAATTTATTTCATTTCCCGCGACTTAAACAATTTAAAATAGTTTGTGTGGGTAAAACACAAATTGCTTTATACAAAATACGCTTCTGTCAAGATAAGCTTTGAATTTAAAAATTTAGAAACTAGCGGGAAAATATTTCTTAGGAATGAGACAAGTTAAACCAAATGGTGTCCTTGAATCTTATAAAATCATTTGCTAAACAAAGCATTGCATATTTTTAAAGAATTTGCAGTAAAAATATTTTGCAACTGCGTTCCAAAAGTGAAGGAATTCAAGACCTTGATAAAATCCCATCAAAGGCTGCATACTTTGTTAAGGAAGTGGTTTCATGCGCAAGAAATTTGGCTATGCAAGCAATTTGCTGAATATTTCACAAAAGTTTTTCTTTTGCAACGGCGTCATCATTATGCGACACTCAATAAATAAAAACGGCCTTGTAGTTTTAAAAAATGCAAAATTGTCTTTGGTTTTTGCACATTTCCGCGGCAATTTTTAGTTTTTAAGAAGGAAGGAAAGGGTAAAAAAGAAAGGAGCAGACTTCCAGATCTCTTTTTTATGTCCCCATTATTTCCCCCTGCATTGTTTTTTTTTCATTAACATATTCTTCTGGTATTTATATTTCGCTTGTGTCTGTTTATGTGTGGGTGTTTTTGTTTTCAAAATAATAAAATATGTGCATACACAATTTATGGTAAACTTCTCACTTTTTTCAAGCATTTCTCAAATCCTTTGGAAAACAAAACCGAAATTTGAAAAAAATTGCTAAAACTGCATATCTTTAGAAATGCATCATCACTTTCATTTATTCTACGTCTGGTTTAAAAATTTCCTATCGGCCCCTCTCCAGACTCCAATTTTAGAATAAACAGGCATTTTCATGTTTTTGTGCTATTTTTCACGGTTTAAAAAGCAGAAAAGTATTTTCTCTTTTTAAAGTCTTTTTGTACCAGTCAACCCCAGCTCATATATCACCAGGGAAATTTTATTTAAACTGCAATTTTCTTCCTCCTCCTCTTTTCACTTGCAAAAGAAATTGTGTATGATGGATTGTGACACTTTTTGCAAACAACAAAGTATAAATTGTAGAGAATACATTTTACTTTTATTCTCGTTGAGTCCTGTCATGATCCCTTAAATTATCCCAGAGTTTTTTTAACTTGCAATTTCAAATATTCATTACATTCAAGGTTAGTCTAACTCTTGGAGGATTACCCCAGCAACTCCCGGGTTTTTCAGTGACATATTAGATATTACATCATACAAGCTTAGAAAACTATTGTGGCACGAAAGAAAGCAGTATATCATTATTATAGCTATCCATATTATATAATATTATTCCCTTTTGCAACATATCGCAATAAACAACACAACACAAGAGAAATGAAATGGAAGTTAAAATTACAGTTCCAATCCTTCCTGTCCCATTCATATTTTGCAGAAAATAAAAAAACAGGACTTTTCCTTTACTTTCTTACTCTTGTTTCCCGTGGTGGTGTTGAAAGTGCTAAAATTTCAACGTTTTTCCACGGATTTCCACGCCACTTCCAGTTTTCCACTCAACAACTTGACTGACTTGTTTCCACCTCGAGGATATAATATGAAGCCTTTGAAAAACTGTTTTACTATGAGACAGGGGAAAAACCATTTCATTACTTTGAGACTTGAAGGGAAAGAAGTGGAGGGAAAAAGGGTTATTGCGTAATGTTTTATGTCACGTTCTTTCATCATCGTCGTCATCATCCAATAGCTCTTTGTTCTTTTATAAAAAAAACTTGCTCAATTTATTGGAAAGTGGAACCAGCCCTGTACAATCAATAGATAGAATGACCAGAGAAAAAATCATTCACTTTTTCCCTTTTTTATTATTTTCTGCTCTGATTTTTTTCCAAGTGTAAATTTACTGCTGTAACACTGTTTGAGTGTGTTTTTTTTCATTTTTTTCGGAGTGACTGGTAAAGAAAAATGAAAAATAGTTGAATAGAAGGGAATGGATTCTTATGAAATATGCAACCGATCAATCCTCAACCATATTTTCAATGACAGCGTAAGAAAAAAAGGCTTATGATTTCATTCTTCAAACTATCAACTTTTCTCTCATTCCCTCCTTCCATTCCTGCTTTCTCTTCTATTTTCCCCCTTTTTCACTTTTCCGCTTTCCACTGACCATTAAAAGCCAACTTTTGCTTGTGTCATTCTTTCTCATTTCTTTTTTTCCTCGAAATTATAGTCCGCTCTAAAAAACGAAGGGACAAGCTGGTCAGCGAAAAAGCAGTGGCGGCATCAGTGAAAAAAACGAATTTTTCCCTCGATTTTTTTTGATTCTGTTGGAAGCGCTGTCTTGAAATATTACCCAGCTTTTTTGTGTTAAATTCAAGGCCTATAATAATAATCCAATGAATTTTCTCCTTCCTCCTGCCTTCAACTCTCGTACATTCATTCAAGAGGAAATAGATTGTGATAACCTACACAATCCCCTTTTTTATTGTGCGGCTGTAGAACTATAACGTTTGATATTCTTCACACAAATGCTTTCACATCCTGCAACTTCTTCATAACTGAAGGTCTTTTTCATATAATAATGATTTAGTAAACTTCTTTTTTCCCTACAAGATTGGAAACTATGTATACGCTGATGATGGTGATAGTAGCTTTTGCTTTTCCCTGCTCACATATCATCATCAGTGGATCGTCCATAATCATATAGATTCGCTGTAGATTCTCCCTTCCCTACTTTTCTATCACTTTCCCAATTTTTTAAAGATGTTTTCATACGACATGGAAGAGAAAAGTCGGTTGTCACCATATGTTCCACTAATGCAACATATTTTTTCCTTTAAGTAGCAGATTTAGGGGGAAATATGGAAAGAAACTTTACAGGGAAAGCTGCTCTCCTTACATCATCCATCCCTTCAATTTCCCTGTTTTTTGTGCATTGCCTGTGCGATGTCAAGAAATCTCTTCCACTACTCCAAAGCTAAACGGCGAAGTATTTATTTGACTGGAGTTGTGCAACCCTGTAGGCCAGCGATTATTTCTTACGGGCCATTAGCCAAGGTTCTATGTCGTTCCCTATGTCATTTTCACTATAATGATTTCATTTTTAAAAATAATTAAAGCATACATTACTTCTCGTTTTGACATTTCAACAACACAATTCCATCTAGTACCGGAGTGAATAAAATTTACGGTATAAAATGCTTTCATTAAAAACCCTGTTACGATTTCTTTTTTGCTCGAAAATATTAAAACCTGATTACAAGTTGCATTTTCTTATTAAACTAAACAAAACACATCCTAGAAAGTCATTCAAATAAAGATTAAACTTTGTAATACACATTGAAAAATATTTTCTGTGAAACTTTTGCTGGAAGAAAACAAAAAAATACATTATCCGTACTTGAATTTTATGACGTATTAGATTACATCGTATCTGATCCAATATGATTCTTAATCGCACTGAACCGTGTCACTAGAAGCGGGAGCGGTTCTGGCGGAACTTTCATCCTTCATTTTTATTGTTATGCTGCAGCAGCTCTGATATTATGATGCTTTAACTGCAAAATATAACTTACCATTGGTCAAGGCTCCTTTTGAATTGCAATGGGATTGGGCTATCTGCCAAGACAATCATTAACATCGTCATTGTAACAGTCTACTCATGAACTTACATCTTTCATTGTGAAGTGCATCAACACAAATATTATTTACTAGATATGTTTCAGTTTAAAATAAAATATTTTTTAAAAACTAATTGGCTTGACCAAGAGCAGTCTGACTGGAGACAGATTTTAAAAAAATCGCGGACAAAAAACATGTGACGAGAGTCATGCCGATGAGATAGAAAGAGATAAAAACTTTCTGTTTACATTAGCTCGCCTTTCAATAACACTGCGGTTTGGTTGTTTCCACAGAATAAAATTGAGAAAGAATATTTAACAAGTATTTTTGGTTGAAAAGAAGTTATTGGAAAGATTCATGAAGTGATTCCCAAGGGCTACTTTATCATTTGAAGGACAGGAGAAAAAAAAGAAGAGAGAACACGAATAAAAAGTGTTGGATGGCTTGACGACAATAACAATATTATTAATAGCGTCGATGATGGTATACCCATGTAAGAGGAAATGCATGAGTGATCATACAAAATTCTGTTTAAGGTCATCATGTCACATAGCCATAAAGACAAGGGGGAAATTCCTCTTTGACAATTCAGAGGCTAACGACGAGGGAGATTTGACGCTTTGCTCTAGCTCTTCCTTACAATAACAATAATAGTCAAGTAAAAAAGTGTTATGATCAGAAATATGCGGTAACTACATCATATTTGAAAAAACAAAAATTTAGTCATAGAACCTTTGTAAAAGTTGCTTGGAGGTCCGGTCCTAGTCAGAGACCAGCACGCTCCTGCCTCTCTCTGCATTGTTCAGAGTGTGATCTCTGCAGAGAATCAGTGACAAGGCACACACTAACTTACTCTTTTTTCTAGTGAATAAATGATTCTCCCCTGCAGACATTTTTATATCATTTTCCCACAGCTCCTAATCTCACTTTCTGTACTTTCCTTCCTACTAGAGAGCGGAGCCATATGAAAATATCGCACTCTTAGGACCATTACGACATGAGCATTCCAGTCCCAAAATATTCTTTTTTATCATCATCACAATGTTCTTACGACCATGAATTGCCGATTACTTAACTATTTCACTACACGTTTGAAAAAAGCTAGAAAAATGTAGTCAAAGTTCCCCCGAGAAATCCAGTTACCATTCACTATCATCACCGTATCAGGCTAAACTAGCTCTTTTCTTTCCAATTGTATTCCTTTTTTCCATAATGAAGTTGTTCAAGTGGGCTAGAGCAAGGAGGCATGAAGAGAGAGATGGAGGAAGAATGAAGGACTCATTTGTCACCGTGACATTTCCCCCTTCCTTCACTTCACTAAATTCCTAATGTTCAATCATGCACCTTAATTATTCACTCAAAAAATATGTATTTTGCGTGTTACTTTCTCCTCTGATCGTTACTTTTTTTCGCTGTCTCCTTTTTTTCTAGTCTTCCAAGAAGAGACTAAAGAAAAATTTTCAACGCTTCATTCTTCATTTTTCCCTTTCATTCCTTTGATTTATCTTCCTCTTTTCTAAAGAGAAAGTGCTTATATGATTACTAATGTGGTGTTTGTAAGAAAAGACAGTTGTCTAATTTGTATGCTAACGTAATAACATCAATGAAAGAATCTTAGCAGCTGTCATGTCAAGACGGTCATAAAATTCTAATAATTAAAGATCATAGTGACTGCTTTGGAATAGAGAAATCGTAAAAAATGCCAAAGATTACGACAAATAAAAATTACGCTAATTGAAGATTCGTGATTGGCGCCAAAATAGAAAGTTGTTCGTTTTATGTACCATTTTAAGACTCTTTTCAAATATTTGAAATTAGTTTAACTTAAAAGCAAACAAAGTTTGTCTACTTTTAGCAAACAAGGTTGACCTTCACACAAATACGGGAAATATGCTCACAGATGGAAGCATCCTTTTGGGAAAGTATCTTCTTAAATGATTTATTCTTGTCCAGTCTGTTAGGACGATTTGGATGGATTTGTTGAAAAGGAGATTGCAAAAAGACCCATTTTGTTTGTCTTGGCTTTCCCAATTTGACAACTGCGAGCAACGACAAAACAAGGAACAAGGTCATTCAAAATCTCTTGCGCCATCCTCATCACCGTCGTGGAAACCTGATAAAAATTTCATTCTTCTGGCACCATAATGCACCAGTTTCAACAGCAAAAAAGGTTTATTGCACAACTTTTTTCTATCGCCAAAACCACACATTTTGAACGCAGTAGGAGAAAGAAAAGTGGATTCACTGGGGGATTTTCTGGAGATCAGAGAAATGATTATGTGCCTTATAAAACCACATATTTCAACACTTTTTTAACAAGTTTAGAAAGATAGAATAAGTTTGTGGTCAAAAAAGAAAGGTCCAGCATTGTTCTTTAAAGTTTTTAAGAAAAAACTCGGAGAAAGTAATGCGGATGAAAAAATGCTCAAAAGTTGAAAAAATTGAGGTAGTGCCACAGTCCTTGTTGTTTCTGATGATGATGATGATCAAGGTAAACAAGAGAAAGTGCTTCTAGAGAAAATCTGGATAAAAGTATTTGACTATTATGTGTAATGTTTTAGCTCATTTACGCAAAGGCTTAACTCACACCAGGGCTTTTTTCTTAAACGCTTTACGTTACATAAATACGGCAAGTCGTGTTTGTTTCTTAAAGAAAGGTAGCACACTGTGTGCTTGTACAAGTGAAAGTTTTTAAATTTTTTGCTAAAAAATTTGCCATATGAGTTGTGAAAAATACAAACTTTGTACAGAATCTCCACTTTCTCTTAATGTTTGCATGCTTTCACTGATCATCTCAAAACGTTGATGATGATTACGATGACAGGGGTGGTGATGACGGTGTTTAGCGTTTCTGCATTACAAGGTTTTTCTTTGTGAAGTTTTCATTTTGAGTGGGGAAAGGTAGGAGGGAAATGAGAGACACAATTCCCGAAGCGTACATAAATATAAACAAGCCAGGATGGCATGACACGGCATCACAAGTCCCCTTTCTACTTAACATGTGGCTAACCCCAGCTCCTTTCTTTCCTTTCACCAAAACACAAGAAAACAAAAACTGGTTCAAAAATTCCTTTCATCTTTGCTTTCCTCTGCGTTTTAAGAAAAAAGAAGGTAAAAATACATAGAAAGCTCAGAAAGACAGAAAACGGGACAACGGCCTAAGATTACAAGCTTTTTTGCATGCAAAGCTCCACTCCTTTTCTTTCTAAATGTAAAAGTAGTAAAAAAGTGTTTTTTATCCTTCTACTTTCTTTCTGATCTTTTTTATTCGTTAACATCATCCCAACTGGTTTTTATTCTCTCGTTACCTCCTCTCCGAATACAGTTTCTTATACTCTTCTTTCTCTACAGATAATAAAAGAAAATCTTTCTCCAACAAAACAACAACTTAAAACTTTCTCCTGAAAATATACTTTAGGAAATAAATAAGAAAAAAACTTCCAAAAAGAATTTTTATAAACGGTGCGGCGCACACACAAAGTAAAACAAGAGTCTGATGAATAAAACAAGAGCGTTTGCTAAATATATTTCGTTGGTTTCAGGCTAAAAATAAATGCAAAAGAGAGCAATGGTCGGTGATGATGACGCAAGGATGAAATGCACAGAGGAGTAGCAAGAAAAAGGAGAAAGGTTATTCCCACAAAAGGAAGTAGTAGATTTGTTGACGAGAAGATAATAAAAAGAAAAGTTGGTGAAAAAGAGAAGATAGAAAAGGAGAGAGGAACAGAAAGTAAATTCCCTTTTCATTATCCTCATGTCAGTTTGTTTTTTAGAGGATGATATGCCGTTTCTTAGTTGCTGCCGGCGAGATTATTTGGATTTAGCAAACACTTCCACACAAGAAGTAGCTGCAGTGAATAGTAATATAATAAACATAACGATGAGAATGATGAGAACGCCATGGTGTAAGGTTCTACACGTTCTCTGTTATTTTTAACGTCATTCAGTTCTGACGCCGTCTGTGTCCCTTACATTTCTTGTTAAAACACCCGAAAGAAACCCAAAGAATTTTTTGGGGAATTCAACATACTTTCTGTAATAAAAACCAGAAAAATATGATAGTGGACTAAGAATTTGAAGTGGTCAAAAGTTGAACCGCGGGAAAAAGTGAAATGAAAAAGTATTTTTCTATATTAGCATGTCATAAGGAAAGTAACACGGACTTAAATGAATTTTTTGCAAAAACTTAATCATGAGCAGGAAAACCAAAATATTTTGTAAGTTTTTTAAAAATAGAAATAATGCTCCAGAATTTTAAACTTCTAAAGTTTGCTAGAATCTGCTGCATTGTAAAGTTCGTCTGCAACAGCACTGGGAACACTTGGAATTTACCAACGTGCTACTAATTTATACCAAAAAGCCCAAAAAGTTAGCTAAACTTAAAATGATGTAATACTACTGCAGAAAAAACCTCGAAACCTAGAGAACGTTACAAATAAAAAGCTGATATTTATATGTCTCTAGCAGTAGAATAAATATGTCCATGTGGAACAGTTTTGAGAGCAATGTTCGGGTAATGGGAGCAAATATTAAAGATTTGTTCAACTTCTTCCTTAATGCTATTTTAATACAAAAGTTTTGTAATTATGAGCAGCTACACACATAGATAAGTTGGCTTTTGTAAACAACCCTTTTTTGGTGGTGATCTATATTTAATATTTTGCACGCGTACAAACCTAATTTTCCCAATAGTTACATAATCCATCTTATAAAAGGTATCACACAAGCTTTACCAAAAACTTTTCTTTTGTTTTCTTCAAAGTAAAACTTTGTGTAAACACTCCAGTCAATTTCTCGTTTTTCTTTGCCCTGCACTGGAATGATGACGGTTGCATTGATATTATAAAAAACTGTTTTTTACCGTTTCAAAAAACTTTCAAAGTATTATCATAAAGTTGAAAATCAACTTTTTTTCAGGACAAGGGCAGTGATTACAGAAATTAACTAGAAAGTTATGGCGCTATGTGGCCACCTGAATTGCTGCGTCATTAGTTGAACCTGTCGTCTCAATTACTTGCAGAAAAAATAGATTCCATCTGCAATAGTTTGCAAGCATGCTTGAGTCTAAAAATATGTCGCATAATGTTTCCAAAAAAACTTGAAACTACAATCGCATGTTAAGTGGATCTAAGCAAGTACGTGTCAGAAATCATTAAAAATAGTTTTTTTTCTGAAATGGAGATACCTACTTACCTAGTTTAGCAACGCATCCAAACCTCGTATCAAATTCTTCTTAAATTACTTCAAAGTTTGTTCTTCAAAAGAAAATGTTTATCTTACGATGAAAACTTAATTTCCATAGTGAAAAAATAAAAAAGAGGAAACAAAAGCCTTAAAAGTTATTTTAATTGATCTTCTTTCCCAATTCCGCATGCATATTCATGGCGGTGATGTTGATGAGGATGTCTGTGAGCATCAACGGGAGAGGATTAGTGGATATATATTGATTGGGGAGAAAGACACTGCTTTTTTCGAGAAAGTCACATCTTTTCTTATTCAACTAGCTTCACTAGGCACAGTGTCGTGAAGAAAACCTTGTAGAAAATGATACGGAGACTTAGTGCTTATTAAGCACGTTGTTTGCATTCATTGTAGGTATTAATGGCTCATATATTGTGAGTTTCCTCTGTCGCTCTGCATAACTTTCTCGTAATTTCTTCATTTTAATTCCTTTTTCGACCAGTTTGAACCTTCAGCAAGAAGTGGAAGAACAAAGCACACGGTTTAAAATGTTAAGCATGGAAAGAAGGAAGAACGAAGGTCTTAATTTTTAGTTCGGTTCAAGTAACCGGAGCCAGCTTTCTTTAAAAAAAAGTCACAGATTCCGTCATCTGCTATTATCACTTTTAAAAGTGAAAGTAAGAAAGTGCTGTTTCTAGGAAAGTGGCTATATGTAATACGCAAGTAGCTTGCCAGCATTACTGCAAAGTTCTTTGCATACAACTCTTCAAATTTTTCTTTTAAATTTTAAACGTTGCATTCTGAATTAATTTGTTGATTAAAAGAAAAAAGTAGTGACTGGCTTTGGCTTGTTACTCTCTGATTTGGATGCAGCACGTGTAAATAGGTATGATTGGGCATGAAAGTGGATCAAAAACGAAAATCTGGGACAGTTTATTATTGCTTTATTGGCCTTTATGAGAAAATTCTTCATTTGACCTTTTCTATTTATCTTTTCTAATTTCTTTGCTCCTTGTCCTCTATAATTTATTATTAATAACAACTCAAAAAGAACTCAATAGATAAAAACCTTTTACAAAGATGTAAAAATAGAAAAAACCTTTTTACCCTCCATTTCCCAATTTCCTTTTAATTCAATACAAACAAAGGGCCCTTTTTTGGGATTCTGCTTAATCCTAATATTAGCTCTGTTTATCTTCAGAAATACCTTCAATTCTTTCAATTCCTTTTTATTCAATTCACTGAGCAAATTTTTGTATCCCCAAATAAAAAACAAGTTCTTTTTATCAATGGAGAATGGCAAAAAAGCTTCGTTTCTTCCAAGCTAATCTGGCGAGAGTGAGACCTTTTCCTTGCAAGGGAGTGGACCACCCAAGTCTAATGCTTTAAGAAATAGAGATGGACTTAGAGAAAAAACGTTTCCCGTATACAAATCTTTTTCTTTTCAATTCTTTTAAGGCCAGGATTGCAAGGAAAAAAGGACGAGCACAAAGCAATTAGAATTGTAAGCAACTGGTTCTCCCAGGGTTAAAGCAATGAAGGTTTTCAGAGTTTTTGAAGGTCCTTTTTTACGAATTCAGATGGGAGAAAAGGGAGAAACCATCTTCTTTTCTTTGCCAAACGGAAATTAAAATCTCACTTTCCTCATCCTCAATTAATACAGATTTGGAATTGCGGACTAGGAAAGGGCTCAATTGGAACTTTCATTTAACTTCACTCTTTCCCCCTTTTATTATTCACCACCAGTTTACTTTCTAATCATTCTCCACTTTCTCATATTGCCTTTCCTTTATTAAACTTCCTTCTGGCTACGTTTTATTCAAAGCTGAATGACTTCTTTTTTCACTATTTCAGCTTGTGCGCGTCAGAAGAATGGCGGGAGATTGGGTTTTTAAAAGAGTTTATTCACATAGAGGGAAAATATAAGCAGAGGTTTTTTCATAATTTTCCTCTTCCTTTCACTTGGTCAAACACACACTTTTGGTAATTAAAGGACAAGCAACCATGTGATTTGATTAGAATGCTTCAATTCTCAATCCCAATGCGGGAAGATGAAGTATGAAAGATCGAGAAGCTCTGAAAACTCCACTTTCATCCATCACCATCCGTAATCATTGTAACAGCGGCAGATTCAAATAAAAATATGTTTTCATAATTTTTAATAAACAATTTACGAGATTGTAGTGTCGTGATATAATATTTTTAAAAGCTTAACAATAAATTAATAAAGTTTTTAAAGGGTTAGGATTAATTAAATCATTCCATGAGTTGTGAAATAAACATAATTTTTAGAGTAGATTAAACCATATACAACAAGGTAGGGGTTGAATGCAAAATATATAAAAAAAACTCTGTATCAAAGCTGTAGTGTTTTTACTGTAACGACAATGTCTGAACCGTTTCTTTTGCAGAGATGAAAAGAATTTAAACGGTGAAGGATATTTTAAAGAAAAGAGAATGGGTAATGACGACGACGATAATAATATAAAAGATAAGGAAAGTGGATAATAAAAAAGTGGAAAGATAAGAAAGTGGATGGTACGAATGATGATGAGAATGATGAGGTTGTTTGCCTACCTTAACTTTAGACAAACAGTTTCTGTTGGTCTGTCACTGCCTGGAAGAGGGAAAAGGATTGAAATGGTATTTAGCTGTCTTGCTTCCTTAGATGAGTTGACATGGAACAAGTCTCTATCCAGTCTGGTGTTCCGGTTCTCCTTCAACTTTATCCTTTTCCACTCTAAAAAACTCGTGGCGGTTTCAAAAAGAGACATTCTCGGGGGCTTAAGGCAGGCAGTAAAAAGAGAAAGGCGAGAAAATGGAAATTCTCCTTCCCTCGCCGCTCCTCTTTTTTACTGCAGTGCATTGATGAAGATGCCAACTGCGGCCCATTTAAATCCGTGTTTTTTCCATAATTATTTTGCCCTGAGCGGTGGTGGTGGCAACTGAAGGACTTTGTTGACGAGGTTTCCAACGTCTATTCCAATTCTCTGTTGAAATTCATTTTTGGAATTGGTTTGAGATTTGAGACTTAGAAATTGGCAAAAGCAATGCAGTCTTCCAATGAGTGGGCTAAAAAGACGGAGGAGGATAGAAGATGAGGAGAAAGACCTCTAAAAACGAAATGAATGTCATAATATATTCTTCTCCTCAGATTCTAAACTCTGACATTCCTTCCACTTTCACTACTTTTCCCTTATTATTATTACTGTAAAAGAATACCTTTCTCTTCTTCCCCGACAATATTACTATTGTTATTGTCTATTTCAAGATGGTTTTCTATTACAAAATGAATGAATTAAATTAAGAGCAACTTTACCTTTGTTCCTTTTCCCTTCAAAAAGAGGAGAAAGCACAAAAAAACTCTTTGTATATGCGTTTATACACGACTATGGCGGCACATTTTTTTGCGGTGAAGACATTTAAATTTTTTAAAATACGGAAAAGAATAAAACTCGGATAGGGGAGGACAGGTAGAATTTTAACCGTCTTGGTTTTATTATCCCACCAGTTTTGGAAGCAGATGCATCGCATTTTCCTACCGTTTTTTAAAGATATGAAAAACCTTTACGGCTTCGTCTTTTTTGGGAACGAAGACTCTTTTAAGAATGTGTTTATATACGAACTCATTTTTATCTATTTTACAACGTCAAGAAAGGCCTAGGATTCATTCTCTGCACACGTTGTCCGTTCTTATTATAATGAGCATACCATTATGATAATCCTGAAGAGGTTTTTTCCTTTTCATCTTATTTCCCACTTGTTCACAAAAAAAGTTTAAGAAATCCTTGCTCGCTCACTCACTTTTTCTTATCGGATGCTTCCAGCCTTAGCCAAGTCAAATCCAGTAAATTTAAAGTCACACGTTGAAAACTAAGGCGACACACACTCCCCATGATACACACAATTGCATATGATTTTTTCTCCCCGCACAAAGAATTACGCAAAAATGTAAAATAGTTGTTCACACCCAGCAGGAATAATTCGTAGTTTTTTAAGAAGACAAGAAGTGAAAGTTTTGAGAAAAGTTTTTAAAAAGCTTAGATAGTTTCTATTTGAAAACATGAAAAATATTGTAAAACTTGCAAAGATGAAAAAAGTAGTGAAAGTATTCCAGAAATTTTTATGTCGTTCAATCTCATTTATACGAGGATACTCTGCTGCTGCTCCTCCGCTCCAGGCTTCTCTCCCAAAGTGATATCCTATCTTAGCTATTATTATTCTGTGTAAAAAATAGATAAAGAACTGTGCAGACAGCAGCTTATTCTTAGCCAAACGCATTCTTCTATTATCTTCCTACTTAAAACTCATCCAGACACAAACTTAACATTCTAATGTACGAAATCTGTATGGAGACAAGACATTACGTAATATTTGGCTTTTGAACTTGCTCACACGTGAAAAAATTGTTACAGAGGAGCAAAAAATATATTTCACATATTTACATAGAATGAGGAGCATAGCGGCTTTTCACTTTTGCTTTCTCTTTAGTAAATACTTGAAAGTGAGAGCATATTTTTGAATCTACATATTATGCAAATTTTTAATTTTCTTTGCTGAAAAATACATAGCCACTCAATGTTTTTACTTTCGTATTTTTCGACTCGATACTTTGGAAAAATCAGAAAAAAGCTAAGCGATTTTCAAGTTTATAGTATGCCATAGGTGACGCCGCTCTGTCACTGTCACTGTTCCTCTCTGATCTCTCGACGAGCAATTTCACTCCAAAGGAACTTTCCCTTTTGGAATTCTCTCCTTGTAGAAAACTCATTCTTTGTATATTTTTCCCTGTTAGAATAATGACGGTAATAATGACAACGCCTTCTGCTACTTTCTTCTGTTGCGGCCCTCTTTATTCCCGTCTGGAATACAAAAAAGGAGGGGGCGAGGTGTGTGCACATCAATTTTATCGCAATATAAGTAGAAAAAATCATCATTACTTCATCTGCTTTTTTATTAAAAAAGAACAACTTTTTCTAAGGAAAGTGGAACAACGACGCAACTACGCGTTTGTAATACAAAAACTTTCATTTTGAAGCGCATTTTTTAAAATGGTTGAGTTTCACGCCTTCTAAATAGAATAATTATGGGAAGAATAAAATGAAAAATGTTGCAGTAAAATAATTTCCTTTAGATTTTCAAAATTCGTGGATATTGCTGATAAAAACATCTGTCAAGTTTTTATTTTCTTAAATATTCTTGTTTTTCCAGACGAGCCGATGAAGGAAGGTCCAGACGACTACTATGATAAGGACACGCTCGAACCGCTTCCCTATTTTGACCGCAATGCGACTATCAACACTAACCTCACAGTGCAAATGGGGACAGACGTCTTTCTCAGCTGTCGCGTCAATCGCTTAGGGAATAAAACGGTAAGTTCCAAACTTAAACAGGTTACTTCCGCTTATTTTCTTTACAAGATTTACACGTACCTGTTTTCTCTAAAAATGCGTAGTTTTCACCTTTTAGCTTTCTTCGTATTTCCTCCCACTCGTAAATAAATATTTACCGTAATATCAAACAGATTTCTTTCTTTCCAAGGTAATTTTCAATCTGTGTTTTTGTTTTTTCTTGCATCATCTAGTTCTATACATACGCAATATTTTTTGTTTGCCTGGAAATGTATTTTTATTTTGATGGGGAAGTTAGCAAACCAAAACCGTTTGTACGACGCAAAAACCTTGAATGAAAAGCCAAAATTTAATTCCAGAATAAATATTATTGTAAGAAGATGAAGATAAAAATCGTGAAAGCTTTGTATATTAAGTAACTGAATGAAAGAGTTCGTGTCAAATTCAAAATCCTTTTCTTTAACTATCATTTTATTAAAATTATGATAATTATAATTTCTTTGAAAATTCTATGCTTAAAGCAAACAATATAAATGTTGAAATCGTAATCTTCCACATTTTACAATGAGTTTACAAGTTTTCTAAAGTATATAGGATTGATTTTGAAATATGAACTTTTTATCTGTTCTATTTTACTTTGCGTGTTCCATTACTTTCCTCAAATTTCTCTATCACTTAAAACCCCAGAAAAAACTTGTAATCAGCACCAACATCAAAACAATCTCTTCACCAGCACGACTTGCTGTCTTCTCTGGGAGAGTGAAAGCTCTTCTTTTCCAAGAAGAAAATGGAACTTTTTTTTAGAGAGAGGGGGAACCCTATTAAGTTGAGTATTTTGTGAGCTTATATATTCTTTTTCTACTTTCTCCTACTGATTAAAGAAAGCACAGTGGGCTTTTCCTCTACTATTTCACCAACCGCCAGCCTTCATTGTGTCTCATAATTCATTCAAATCCTTCTTTTCCACTCTCTCCAACTCCAAAAACTCCCTCCGCTCTCTACTTTTTTTAGATGAAGAGGAGGAGGGCAAAAAGAAATTCGTGCACCGAACTTATCAAACAAGGAAAGTAGTTTGATCGTAACTTTTTAAAAACTGACGTACAAAACAAAAATAGGAACTAGGTAAAATACAGAAGTGTTTTATAAAGAAAACTAGTTACCTACTTTTGATTCTTGCAAAAATTATATTTCCCGCTAAAACAATATGTTCAATTTATTACGGTTATTAACACACTAAATAAAACCAAACCTTTCCTTGTTTTCTTGTTTTATAGATTTAAAAATTTGTTATTTCTCAAAATATCCAAAACGGAAGTGAAAACAGTTTTAAATAAACTTTGTAATGTCGTACATATCGTAGGAACCTGGCGCTGTTTTAGAAATCAAAATAGAACTGTAAATTACATCATAAACAAGATGGTACGTTAACATAAAAAATACGACGACAAAATTTGAATATAAATAATAAAGTGGGAAAGTTTACAGCCGATACAGCAGAGTCGTTAGTCATCATCGTAAAAAAATCATGTGCCGCTGCTGCCTTTTCCCTGCAGCCGTTGCATTAGTTTTGGTGATTTGAGGATAATTTGCAATGGTGATGCCGTAGACTATTGGAAGCGGAAAAAAGCTGCATAAAATCAACTAAAGTCATTTACGGGGCAAACAGCCACATATGTTTGGAGTTAAACGAGTGCCCATATTTTATAATGATTCGATACGACCTCTTTGTCACAAGTCACGACCTTACAATATTAAAAAAAGAAAATATTGCTTTTACCGAGTTGAAAATCAATGAAGGGAAAAACTGATGTTTACGCCAAAATCTGCAAAGTTGAAAAGATCGTGTTTATGTAAAGTATTCAACATTTATGTTTGCCTATTGCCATGTTTATTTCATTAAAAAGAATATTTTTAAACATACTAGAATGGTATAATGAATGTAGTTAATTTAATTTAAGTTGTAATTTAATCTAAAGTGTTTTAAATAATTGACGTTAATCTAACAACAACATTGCTAGAGCAGTATTTAAATTTTCCCGCTTCCATGTTTCCCTTAATTTTAAAATTAAGTGGCAAGAAGGAAGATGGAAGCTCTTGAAGATAATTGTTTAAAAGTTGGATGGTAGAGAACGAGTTCTGTTCTGCTCATTGGAAATTCCCAAAGGTGCCCTTAAGGGCCAGCTCATTACCGTAGTGAAATATACTGCATAAGCGAAAGTTGTTGTTCTCGCAGAATTACATCGTCATTACCGTCAACAAGATTATTTTATATAGTCCATTAAATACATTTCTTTATTTGATAGACATTCAAAATTTCAATTTAAGAAAAGTATTGTCTGGCACGTTGCTGCTTGGCGTAGCGCAAAAAGATCCATTTAAAAAACTCTTTTGTTGTACTTCCTTGTGAAGACGACGAAGGCGAGAAAAAATTCAAAAGTCTGCAAAATCCTAGAAAGTTAAACACAGTATGTTTTTCCAATTGAGTAACTTTCTTAGTAAAATGAGCCAGAAGAAATCAAAAAAGTATTTTTAAGAAAAGCGAAAGTTAAAGACATTTGCGAACAAAAGCTGAAGAAACTTGTTCTTTAAATGCGTGTTTAATTCCCATGACGACGGAGTCTTGAAAATTCGCAAACCTTCTTCCTCATTTACCCAAATTTCCATTCAAAATGCATTCCACTTACTACGATTAGCTAGGCTTAACCTTCTTTTAAAGAGTTTCTTCACATGGCTGAGTTCAACGCCGTCGAGGACACATAGAAAATAATAAACTATTTCTGGAGCACAGTCCTTCTCTTTCCTTTTTAAACTCCATAATTTCGTAATAATTCATTCATGCACAACACCAGCACCAGCTTTTTTCAACTTATATGCCCCACGAAGCAAAAAACGTCACAGTAGAGAAGTTTGTATCGTATGGATACGCCAAGTTTCCAGTTTATCAGCCATATCAGCCAATTCTATCGCTATTGGACTGAGAAATCAAAAATAATTAATTATTTAACTACTTATTGACAAGTTTTAATTTGAATTATCATTGATAATATTTTTCATGCCTACAACGTTGTACAATTTTATTATTTGTGCTAATATTAACGGAAGAAACTCGCGTAGAAAAGTACTTGTAAAAAAGGGAAAAAGCACTTGCTCTCCGTCAACCACTACAATCAAACCGAAACAATTAGCGCAAAGTGGAGAAAAGTAAGCCTTGTTACTTTCCTTCTACAATTCCCTTTCCTAATTGAGCTTACTCAAGTACAGTAGAGAGAATGAAGAAAGTTTTGTTATATAGTAATAGGCTATATAATTGTAATTTTTTGTCAACGGCTTTTTTACATGCTATTAAAGTGACTATAAAACGAGTCTAGTCAAAAAGTCTCTTAAAATTGACTACCTCGTTTTCCAAGAGATTTTTTCAAGGTAATAATGATAGCGAGGTAAATGTGGTTGTAATTTCATTACTCGGTTCAATGCCTTACTTGTATGTCACGTTAGAGCTTCCTTCTCATTTTACATCTCAATTGTTCCTTTTTACCTTTTTATCAATATGGAACATAACGCGGTCAAGCATGATTCATTCTTATAAAGTTGTTTTTAACAATTCTGTGATAATTAACTTTTAATGTAACTTAAAATTTCTTACTTAATAGTAAGTAATGTAGATTACATAACAGATTTCCATTGGGTTAATAGTTTGCAAAATAAAGTAGTTCATTATCCTCGAACAAATTAGAGTGAAATGAGGCAAATGCGAATTTGTTTGCTTGTCATAATTACTGTAACGTTTTAAACGAAGTTCATTGTTCAGAGTCTCTTGTGGAAAGAGAGTTGAAAGTGGCACAATTATAATGTTAATATACACACCCTTTCCAACTTTTGACTCTTCACTCCATTTTGTTTGCTTTCATTTGAGCCTCATCATCACAGTCCATCTCATCACATCAGAAAACCCTTCGTCATCAGATCCCCCACCGCTCCGTGTACAAAACGAGAAAGCACAGAGCGTAAAAGAAAGACGTCGCAGTTGATCTCCTCCTGTCTTGTAATTTTTCTCTCAAGAAAAGAAAGGAAGAAACGTACAAGAGACACAATTCATGTGATTAAGGAACTGTTCTAATTTCCAAAACTTGCAAAAGCACAGTTGAGAGAGCATCTAAACGTTATATAAAAATGTTTTTTATAGTGAAAACACTCTCACAAGATATATGGGTCAATTTTGCTAAGATTTCATAAAGGTTTCGCCACCACGACGACCAGAACCACCGCTGATACCAGCACACCAGCATTTCTCTATCTTTCCTCATGATACCATTATTAATTTTTCTCTTTTTGCCTACTCTGAAAACGAAGGAAAGTAGGAGATATAAGGAAAAAGAAAGAAGCTGTGAGAGAACACATTATCAAATGAAATCATACACTGACTTCAAGATATGGGAATATACGGAGGAAAACTTTCTCACGCTTTTACTTGCCTTTTCGGGCAAGAAAAGATACAATCGAAAAAAACTGTGCTTTTTGACACAAAAGCTTTAACAAAAGAGAGTGACCAGTCTTGCAAGTTTATTATGTTTGTATCGTATGAAAAAGCATTTTTGTATAAAAGAAAAGTATTTCGGGGCAAGTTGAGAATATTTTGTTGCTTAAAAGAATGAACTTTTTATGAACTTTGTTGCCTTTCTTAAACCCACTTTGGTTATTTGTAGAAAAAGGAAAGTCCACACATGTCATAATAAACAACATTTTAAGAGGTGGAGGAAGCTCCAAAAGGAAAACAGGGGAACTGAAAGGATAAAGTAGAAGGTGATGATGGCGTTGGTCTAGTAATTTCTGGTCAGCTTTTTCGCTAAAACCCCAAAAGTTTCGCAATGTATCTTTATTCCCAGTGGCACCTTCTCCCCTTCTTTCCCACTTTCTCTGTCTCCTTTTCCTTTTCTCATTTGCGGTGAACCGCGCCTTGGAACTATTTATTGTTATTTTGGTATTTACTTCGCACGGTTTATAAACTATTATTACTTCGTCTCCCTCTCTCTCTTCTGTTTTATTGCAATAACAAAACCAATTCTAGTTAGTCCTCTTAAACATATCCTAAAAGCTATTAAAATTACGTAATTACAATTAAACCGGCAAAACCTGTACGTTTATGTTTAAGAGAACTACTTAAACCCTTTTTTATTAGCTACATTGCACAGGTGACGAAGAATTTGGCAATATTTTCAGATTTTAAACTTTCTCCCCATATGGTTTACATTTTTCAACTTAGGTTAAATCCTTTTGGTGAGTTTTTTTCCTGAATTTGAGCCAAAAAAGTTGTACAAAAAGAGGAAAAGGAGAAAAACGAGAAAAAGGCTGTGATGTTGGCTCCAAAGCTAAACTCATTTTGTGGTTTATGTTTTCCAACTTAA
>JAHZNK010000780.1:0-10899 GCA_027744615.1 Lepidocyrtus cf. nigrosetosus NNG-2020 | reverse complement strand
AGTTTTCATACTCCGATAAAATAACCACACATGGATATAAACGTTACATGACAAAAGTCGCCACTCCTTTTTCCCTTTCTCCAACTTTTATTTGCAAGTTTCTCTTTTGAATTTCTGCTCAACGTCCATCTTAAAAGTGGATAAGGAGGAAAAGATGCTTCTGCAAAATGTACAAAAAGAGTTTAAAATGAAGTGATGAAAACTGACATAACTTTAGTATGGATGGATAATACATCTGCACTATTCCTCACACCACTTTCCTTCCGTAGCCACCATGAGATCTCTGTTTTCCTTGCTTGCTATTAATATTCTACCGTAGTAGTTTAGTGAATGATGAGATCACCGTTTTTATAGTCACCATGAAATGAAGGAAAACTATGTGTTCTTTTTATGCACTTAAACGGTCATCCTTGTCGTAAAATGCGGAGGGAAAAGAAGAAGAGAAAATACCGCACTGCTGCCTTCCTTTTTCTTCGTTTGTCTCTCTGTTTTTACTAAAACAAGTTGTACAGAATGTGATGATGATGTAAAATTATGCAAAACATGAAATTTTTGAGTGAGTAACTAAAACTAAAATTGCAAAAAGTTGCTGCTTGAGAGATGATGGTCTTTTGGCAATTCATTGATGCTTCAGCAGAGAAAAAGAAATATATTTGAGGGAAAATAGGGAAAGATGTAAAAACGTTTGCTACATCAGCGGCAAATAAAGTAGTATAAGTTAGCTGAGAAGACCTTCTTTATTCTATTCCGCGTCATCAATTATTTCCTTCCAGTCTAGCGTAATGTGTGTGTACGTGAGCATGCAAGTCTAAAAAACTGCTCACTTTCCAAGCGTAAACTTTGTTAGTGCTCTTTTCTCTGGACTTTTGTGCTGAAACAGAGGAAAAGAAGGGAAAAGTAATCACTTTTCTCTTTTAAATATTACAAAATATTTTAATGATGGGTGCTGGGATGGTAGTGGAATGAAATATATGGGCGTAATATAAAATAACGGTATGGTAAAATGCATATTCATAGTTTTTGTTGGCAAAAAAAGTGGCGAAACCGGCATGCAGACCTACTTTCACTCTGGGAAGGACAATGTATAGTTGAAAAGATTCGTCGTCGCCAATCCAGCAAAAAAGCTTTATAAGTTATCAAGGTTTCGGTTTTGAAAGACCAAAATTGAAATGACGGAATAAAATGTTTAATGTTCATGTACCATAATTTATATTCCTTCATGGCCCATATTATTATTATGCATGCATGTACTTACACTACCTACTTTTGCACACCTTCGTACCTATTCTGTAGGTATTTGCACATAAAAGTTTTCAAGGGAGTAATGTTAGCAGCACTCCTATTTAAACAAAAATAAAAAAACTAAGCAAAAGTAGTAAAGTCAGGCTACTCTCAGATATTCGTTCATTCAAACAAAAAAAGGTAAACGCAAGGTATAGTTTTCTTTCCTGACCAAAATTGAAATGACGGAATAAAATGTTTAATGTTCATGTACCATAATTTATATTCCTTCATGGCCCATATTATTATTATGCATGCATGTACTTACACTACACTATACCTACTTTTGCACACCTTTGTACCTATTCTGTAGGTATTTGCACATAAAAAGTTTTCAAGGGAGTAATGTTAGCAGCACTCCTATTTAAACAAAAATAAAAAAACTAAGCAAAAGTAGTAAAGTCAGGCTACTCGCAGATTCATTCGTTCATTCAAACAAAAAAGGTAAACGCAAGGTAGTTTTCTTTCATTTGACCTAAAAATCATGTGTAACATTAAGTATTCCCTTCCTATATACACCTTTTTACCTATTTAAAATGCCAAAAGACTGGAGATATTATTCAATGTACTTGAAACTTTATCCATAAATTGCCAATCTATTGGAAATTGCATTTTATTAGCTATGAGAAATTGCACATTTTATACCAGATCGTACCTTTTTACCTTGTGTAGGTAGTCTGCAATAAGATTTGCACTCCCTCTCCCTGCTGCTACCCCCACCGTGGTGTTATTTTACTACATCTTTCCATTAAGTAAGTTTTCAGCAGCAACTGCATTTTGTTCAATTTTATATCTTGCTTTCCACCCAGCCGTCTTCTACTCTTCCTAATAAACTTGTTATCCATCCCTTTCCTCTGACCTACCATAAATTTTCATTAAAACATCTAGCCCTGAAGTTTAAAAAAGCTAAACTTCCCTTTCAACGCTTTTTGAATATTCATTTTTATCTTTTACACAATTATGTACTCAGGGAGTGGGGTTTTTATATATTCATATACGTATACATATTACATACTACATAGTAAATTTAGGCATTTTAACTAAAAATTTATTTAAGTTTCTCTGTCGTTTTCTTTTTCTGCTTTTATATCTCTTCTTGGTTCACTGCACCATTTCCATCTCATAGATTCTCATTCTTGCCTGAATGAAGCCAGAAAAATTTCTCTTGCTCATCGTCAGTTACTAAAAAATCATGTTAAAATAGAAAGCTGGTTTGTTGTATAGTCACTTTTCTCTTTTCTCCTTTTTAAAGAATAATTCAAAAATTGTATAAAGCAGAAAAATCCTAAAAGGAACAAATGGGGAAAGCAAAGCAAGGCATGGGAGCGTGGAGAAAGAGACGAAAATCAATATTTTCACTTTTCTAGGTAAGTAGGTGGCAGCAACTAGAGAGAAATCCTTATGAAAATCTTATACATATTTATAAATACGAAACGGAGGGCATAGCTCACAAAAAAGGAAACTAGGTATAATAATAACGTGTTGGTTTCCAAGATGAGCTAGAGAGCTCTAATAAGCTTTATGATTACTACATTGTATACATGTATTTTTATTTTACATGCGTTTTACCATAATCATTATCATGGACGTCCAATATACATCGTTTTTGTAAAACTCCAGTGGAAAAAATTCATCCTTGCCCAAAGTTTACTTTTCACTTTTTCTTTTTCCCAAACCAACAAAGAAGAATTTTCTCCACACAAATTTTTTTCTCCTCTATTTTTGTTGCATATGTGGTGGTGTAAATATAAGCTACGAAGGCGTGCATGAGGCTCTTGTTAATTCACATTGCACACATACAATGTACTCAATCACCGACATGCCATATCTATAAGTGGAAGCTTACCTACAAAAAACGTACGTGAGCATGTAAAAAGAAACGAAACTAGCAGTGAAAAGACTTTCAGTTTAGGCTTTGCTTTCATCATCATCATCACACAAAAACTTGAAAGAATACAGGAAAGAACTGCTGGCTATACCTATGAAAGTTGATTGTACAAAGTATATTTATGATATGGATGGAATGAGTTCATTTTTGATAATGAAAGGAAAGGATCGTGCTCTATTTCACCTGAACTAGCTCACACAATCACAATAACCCTTTGTGTGATATGATAGGATATATATAGAACGTGGAGAGGAAGAAAGAATACTGGAGTAAAAAATTTCCATTTTTTACCTGTGATATAGGTAGTAGCTATTCACTCCTTGTATAGAAATGCTCTCAAAGATGACTTTTCATTTGCAAAGAAAGAGAAAAAACTTTTACTAGAGTTGGATTGGGAATTGTTGGAATGACTCTAATGAAAGGGAAGCCTAACAAAAGAAGAAAAAATAAAAAGAAATCGAGTAGTTGAAAAGGAAGGATAAGTGAAGCCTTATATCCATACGAGCCAGTACGTTATTTTTAGGTGGTAATGATGAGGTTGATGGTTAAGTTAAAAAGATGACATTTCTCGATTGTCCCACCTCTATCTCTTCAAAAAAATGGAAAATACCTCGGCTTTCACTTTGCATTTTAAAAAGAGATTTTTAGTTCAGAGAATAAAGCAAGAGCAATTCGAACGATAATATGCCCAAAGCGGAGTAGTCTTGAATCTTTGTAAAGTGTATGGGTTTCCTTATTCACACATGCATTATTTTATATCGCTTTTATATTCCCAACTAGCCAAACTTGGCTTAGAGATTGACTAGTGACTGTCATCATTTTACCCCGGCTCTCACTAGGATTCATTTGGGGTTCTCGTTTTCCCTTTCTCTTGCTACTTTTCCACGCGGATTCTTCATGAGATCCGTGTAGAAAATGAAGTGGAATTGCGAAATTTAATATGGGATATAAAAGAAGTGGGAAACAGTTGTAGAGTTTTAAGTAAAAGTAAGCGAAGTGGAGGGCTTTCAAGGTCTCTAAACCGATTGTGAAGTGGAAGTAGACTGCCGTGAAAGTACGTGTCAGTCATCACCACCACCACAATCATCTACAGCAAAATCATCCTATGATGATGGAAAAAGCCGTGCTAGAAATAACAGGGGGTCATGAATTAAGTGAAGACTTAAGTATATGCTACGATTACTACTAAAAATAACATTTGTACAAGATGAACTGTGCTCAGAAAAGGAAAGAAGAAAGTTTGACATTTTCACATTCTCCAATAGTCCAAATATTTTCTGCTGCCTGGAGAAAAGGATACAAAAACAGTGTTACTAATAAAGTCTAACACTAATCAAAATCAAACACATGCATAGAATATTTTTAGACACTAATCTATTTGCTCTATCACTGCGTGAGAAATGGAACTGTGAATAACAAGGACAACATGCATAAACATTGATTTTGGAATAGAAGGACTTTGACCATTGGCCAATTCAATTGCTTTTGATAGAACATGAAAGCAGTTTGGGTACAACAAGGGAGTAGTAGGTAAACAATAAAAATCCAAGAGGGAAGTACTCAAAGTTATTGACATTGAAAGATTTGATCACAACAATGTTTTTTCTTTCATTATAATTTGAAAAGGAAATCATCACGGAATTTTAGCTATCGTATTTTTGTCCTGTTTCTCATGATGTTCCTACTACTTTATTATGATTACTTTGTTGGAGTAAAACATTCCGTTAGTTAATGAATAATTCAGAAGGTTGCTGCATGTCAAATAAATTATTTCCGATCTTTTGGATGACTGTAAATTTTTGCTGATTTTGATTTTGGCTGCTTCAAGTCTTCATATCTGGTATAGATGAGAGTAGTCATTTGTGACAGATTATAATTTCCTATTCCAAAGATTTTTATGACAAGGAAAAAGAGTTTATATATCGTCTTCACAACATTACTATATGCTTAGGTCAGACTTTGGCACAAAAAGGAACTCGGAAAGTTGCAGTAATTTCTAAATTATTGCTCCTCCCCTGAAAATTCATAGCTTTTCTCCTAGAAATGCAGCTACTAAACTACCAAAAAAGGAGTTCACTTTTTCCATGAAATAAGTCTGGATCGGACGTAGTTTTAATATGTGATAAGCACAAAATCCAAGTCGCCGATCTTGCAATAATGACGAGCACGATGATGCTGATATCTTCAGATAATGAGACCACTTTGTTCATTTGACGGCAGTCCTATTCATCATCAAATCATATCAATGAACTATCACACACAATACGTTTTGCTAATAGTACTTTAATGCTCAATCGTGCAGCTCCATTATTTTTGGGCCTATCCGTATAGAAACATGTGCATCATAAAATTGTTTGAGTTTTATATCTAGTTTGATACATCAATGATGACCTTCTCCTCTTCATTTGTTATCTTCTATAGTATACCTACGTAACATTCATCAATTCATCAACGTTAAAACATTCCACTTATGTATTGCCAAATTCTTTTACTTGACTGATGTGAAATTTTTTGGTGCATTCTACGTAATCATAATGCGGATGGTTTGGAAGCCATAAAGGTGCTATGCGGCTATTTCTCTTATCCAGCTCTTGATGGGATTTTATATGTCTATTATGTACATTAAAAGAGCTAGAGTTAAATGTGTCATCCTCTTGTCATGTCACCACTCACGAGAACCGTCAGAACTTCCACTTCCCGATTGCATACTACATGAATTATTCTTGCATAGTATTGCACTAGCAAATCAGTTTTGCTCTTTGTTGCTTCACCTAGATTTTTAATATGTAAATGTGCAGTTGAACTTACTTATTATTATTTTTTTTCTTTTCACGTCCTCTACTTTAAAGATATAAGTAAGGGCCTTGTACTAGGAATCCAAATAAGCGTATTTTATATCTAAAAATGCTGCTCCTTTTTGTATAATAGAAGGTAATCCAATTGACATTCTCGTAACTAAATGGCGATTGTCAATGACATATTCCATCATCATTCATTTATCCTCCTCATATAGTCTGTTAAAAATACATGTATCATTATCATGCAGGGAGCCAACAGCAGGCAGCAATGCCAAAAAAAGGCAAAGAAAAAATCTCCTTTTTTGAATGACATCATTTTTTCTACTAATCCAAATTGTTCACAAATGTAGTAAACTATGTGTCTTTCAAATGTGCACTGTGTACTTTCAAGCGTATTTGAGTATGACATAAACACTTCTCTCTTCCTCTCATCATCGTTGTAATCGTGGCGTGCATCCTTCTTTGTTTCTTAATAAGTCTTTTCGTAAGTTTTTACTACTCTCTGCCGGCTTTTCATGTTTACGTCGGCATCATCATCGCTTCATGTTTCCTTTTGTTTGCTCTCATATATGCATCTTTCAATATTTATTTGAAAGAGTTTAGATTTCGTTAAACATTAGTTTTCAATTTTCTTCTTTTTTGATTGACACTCCGCGTGCTTCACAAATTAATGGTAATTTGAACCATCATTATCACCCATCATCATTCCTTTTATGAAATTTTTACCTTTGACCTCACTTTTACTTAAAGCCTGCTTTAAAGCAGCAACAGCAGATATACGAACACCAGAATATTAGAATAAATATTTCATTTCAACAAGTTATTCCACGATCCAACCTTGCATCGTCCATCACTTTACTGGAATAAATATAAGTAAAAAATGTGACGTGGTTTATGATGAAGATGCTTTTTGTAAAATTTGCTAATTTATTCTTTGCAAAACATTTTATTCATGCGAAAATATGATGTTGGGCTGTTGCAAAGAAGATGAAGATAATGTTACTAAACATTTTCATTGTATTAAGCGTTCCAGCGCATTAACTCATTTTATTACCTTAAAAGCGGCTTGCCTGCGTGTTTGAGCAGAAGATATGTAGTAACAAAAATTTGTTCTCGTTGCATTATTATCTTCATAAATGTAAAATTTTATCGTATATGATAATGAAATATGCACGCAGATCAAATGCATCACAGTCCGGTTTACTCTTCACTGTAGGAATGTGAGTAATGACGATGACGATCAAAAGGTGTGGGATGATTGGATCATTTTTTAAAGAGCGCTCGTCATTCTCGCTTTTAAGCATCAAGTGGACCGATAATAATATTAAGGAAAACCCAATGATAATGTCATATATTCATACTAGCCTTTCTTTTACCATATTCTCCAAATTATGGCCTTCATATCAGTTTACACTACATAACATATAAAATATATTGATATTCATCTTTTAAAACAGTGTCAACATTTGATTCTTTGCACAGACACTTACTATCATACAGGGCTTAGGCATATTGTGGAAGAAAGAATGAACGGGAAAGACGCAGAAAAAGAGTACATCAAATTGGCTTTCCTGTACGCGTTCTGTTCCTATTTGCAATTTTTTTTGTCTGACATGAGAACGCAAACTACTAATGATACAGCAAGCAAGCAAACTCACCTCACATTTTCTAAAACTTGTATGAAATTTCTTGTGGGGTCTATATAGTCAAGGAGTGAGGAAAAAGCTTATATGGACACAAAAGGAAACATGAAGCGATGATGATTATCGGTCCATTTGTGAAAAACTTTCTAATCTCTGATCTTTTAATAAAGTAAATAAAAAGTCTTTTTTGCATAATAATATGAGGCAGACATTGAGCACAATACTTTGGAATATAATGAATCTTAAAAGGTAAAAGAGTTATAAACAGGAACATAAAGATAGGGAAAGGAGCATAAAATAGAATAGTTTTTAAGCCCCTTCATAATGTATTTGATTTTGTTAATGATAGAAACGTGCTATGCTGGCGTGGTACAAAAGCATAAAATACTTACTTAACTTTATGGAATAGAATAATAAAATATAAACACACAATTAAACCTATTAATATAGTTTGTTTATTGCGCTTTTAAAATCCTTGTCGGCAAAAGAATTGTAGCTATACGATGCTCCATTATGCATGATTGTAAGTCAGTTAAAGAAACGACGCATGATTTTAATGATGACATACTCTAAACAGAATACTAGACAAGGACTAATGAATATATGAATGGAAGGAAAACGAAGTTAGGAAGGACTAAGAGTTTTGAAAGGAAACTCACGTTAAACTTTATTATAAACTTTTTCTAGTTTCTCCTCATGTGGGAGAGTAATGGAGAAGGAAAGAGGTACAGGGAGGATCCGGATAATCATAATCTAGTAGAATAGTTTGTTCTATAACAACAACGAGAAGGGAAACACCACCATAGCAGCAGCAAAACCTTTTGCTTTTACCAAAACTACATTTTCTCTTTATGTATGTTTTGAGTGTGCATAACCCGATACTACGCGATGGACTACGAAAGAAAAAAGATTGTGCAAAATAAAAAAGTAAATTCGCTTCTTCTTTATAGAAATTTGTTACTGCTGGATCTGGACATCCAACAGTAGAGAATGCATCGTGACATTGGAAATTGTGCAAAAAAAGCTTTATAAGCCTGTTCGTTAGTTTTCAAAGTTTTTCGCTCGTCGTACTCTTGTGCTTTGTACGAGTCAAGGATTGACGCATTGCAGGTAGTGCCGGGACCAATCAGCGTGGTTGGGTGGTCCCCGACTGCCGTTATAACAACTTCTCCGCAGTTTTCCTCTTCATCTCCTCATCCTCTCCAAGTAAAACCTGGAAAGCGAATTACATACATTCTCCCCTTCTTTCACTTTTCCTCTGGAAAAACTACATGGATTATGCTTGGCAATGCTTATGCTCCAGCAGAGAGCTCTTCTCCAGTATTTGTTGTGGCAATGTCCAGCCACAGGTAAAGATATGCACGTTTTCAGCGTAAGTTCCACCAACACTACCACAACTACTTCTCTGCTATTGCTACACTGGCATAAAAAACTGGAGAGGATACGAGAGCCTTTATAGGAAATCAGTGAAAGAGAAAGGGAATGAAAGAGTACGAAAAAGTCGATGGGAAAAGAATGTCGAGTATTTTTTAGCGAGGTTAAAGCATTGCCTTTCTACTAAACCTTTGTCTGTCTATCTGCCCTTATTGTTGCGAGAAAGAGGAAACAGGCTTGAACAGTTCCATGGAAGACACATAAAGATGCCTCAATGCTCTACAGAAGAGATATGGAGGAAAAGACAAGTCGCATAAAGCGCAAAGAGAATCTAAGCGATTATTTTATGCGAAAAGTGAGTTTATGCGAAGTTGGTGGTGGTGCTGGCTCTTCTTAAAAGAGGAAAACATTGAGAGGAAAAGTAAAAGGAAATGTGCACAGTTTTTGTACTTTGTATGCTGGATATATTTTGTAAAGGTTTTCATTTGAAATTGTTATGATTATGTGTGTTGTATGAATTCAATCAAAAGCCCTATATAATAACATGTTTCATGCTGTTGAATAAGAGGAATAGCCACGATGCGATAAGGATAATCTAAAGGAAGAAGGAGGAGGGCTCATTTCAGGGGGAGTTCAAGGGGAGAGGCAAATGGGTCAGCCATAGTTGAACTTCTGAGAACCTAAACTATTGCTAAAATATATTATGCGAAGAAATAACTATTTCTACACATGTTTCTTACTACATGCTCTCACTATATTTCACCACACACACATAGTACATTTTACAACTACCTTACAATTTATAACGACTTTTCCTCATGTGTAGCGCCACTATTACAACGCAACGCTGCTGCTGAGAGTTTCTTCAACAATATACATTCAAGATATTTTATTATGTAGTAGAATATTGATCTTAACTTTATATGCTTGCAGAACATTGCAATGATATAACATAAAACTCCTCTTCAGAATTATTATGAGTCAGTGGCCATTATGCAAAAGCCTTATTATCATCATAAGATAAGCATTTTAGAAAGAGAAATAGTCATACAAAGATTTTCCATTTAAATAGCCATCGTGATCGTTATTCACGTAGACTATGTTGTAGATATATTTGCACAAGTTGTGTTGTACCGACAGATAAAAACATTACTTTTTTAAAAGTTATACCGCATATCCTTCTGTAACCACCGCTCCTCCTCCTCTTCTCTTTCTGCAGAATGAGTTTGCACAAGTTTTCGTGAGAACAAGATTTGTATGAAAAAAACTAAACGTGCTTCTTTCCATGCTGAAATACTCCAATGCATTCATAGATTTTAAAAAAACTAGAATTTTTGAAATAGTAAAAAAAGATACCTATTCAGAGGTAGAATCGAAGAGATGTGCGAAAATTGAAAACTCAAATTTTACTTGATTAATTTCATTATTGCATAATAAGCCATTTATTACTCACTACACTCTAATACTTATGACTATTAAAAATTTAAAATAAAGAAATTCAAAAATATCAAATTAATTGCTCACGTAAGAATTAAAATGAAAATCCATATAAAAATGTGAATGATTTTATATGCATGAAAAAATACCTCTTTCATAAAAATCATAACCTAGCCTAGCCTAACCTCAAAATCGAAAACATTTTAGCATAGATTTACACGATTTTAAACTTGTAAAACGCGGTTGAGCCATCGCTCACCTCTATTTTTTCCTTTTGAATTGAGAGATGATGATGAGGAAGGTATTTGGATGATGCTCCTGCTCCAGCTTTTCCCATGATGCAATCAATGTATGAGGGTGAATAGAAGAGCACTCCTTTGGTTGTACCCTCCACTCCAAAAGAGTATTCCGCACTCCGCAGTACGCTTTTCCCCTTTTTGAATGAAGAGAGAGGCTACGCTTTATCCGCTATTCCGCT
>JAHZNK010000779.1:0-18781 GCA_027744615.1 Lepidocyrtus cf. nigrosetosus NNG-2020 | reverse complement strand
CCAGAACTTAGATTTTCTCCTTTCTCCCATTCCACCGCTCCTCAAGGCACCTCTCCCTTATTTCCCTAATTTGTACAATAATGAAGACGATGAGCCGGGTAAGGATAGACAAAGTAAAAATCCTTTCCTTTAAACGTATAGATTATTTTCTGGGTTATGTAAGAGCTTGCGCACACCTACAAAACAAGGCTGTGGCTGTGCTGTATTCTAAGACTGGTGCTGGTGTGGGGGAGACGTTTTCTCCGAACGGGAGAAAACACTCCGAGTCGGACCACTCCGCACAAGTACATCAATAATGTAAGGAAAAAATAAACTTCTTCTTCTGCAGCTGTTTTCCCCTTTGCCCTGGCTTCTTTGTTTGAAAATTGTATTTTCCCAAAGTCAAGTTGAGGACTGCAGAGAAAGTTATATTTGAAGTCTCCACCCCCACCGCAGCTTCGATGCTATCGTGCCTTTTTACAAGAACATCACAAGAGCTCTGCAGTTTTGATTCAAGTTGAGGAATGAAGAAAATAGTGGAATGTCTAAAGATAGAAGATCCCTTGATTTTGTCCGCAAAACATTGATTTGCCATGGAAAATCTAAAAACTTTACTTTTCCCGCTCACCTAGAAAATCTATATTTAAAATGTTCTATTTTCAAAACAAAAATAAAGCTTTAATGATGATGTCAGTCTTTTTGTCCTCTTTTTCTATTTTTTGTTCTTTTCCGAGAATAAATGTGATCGTGAATGGAAAAGTCTTTCAAACAAATCTCCGTCTCACAAGGACCTTCCCTGTTTTGTGTTTTTGTCCCCGGTTTTTGTAAACAAGAGAAAATCCAACAATTTTTGATGGATCAAATGTCTCCCTTGCTTTTTGATGCAATCAAACATGACATACGCAACGAGAAGCCTCGCTCCAGGTGTAATCCACCGATGGAAATGCATGTAATTGTGCACGGGGAAATGTAAATGCAGATATGTCAAAATAGAAAATAGTTAAGCTTTGAAATAATAACCGAGTCCGTTCACCTTTCCTTGTTTTTTCCTAATTTTTTATTTACCGGTATTGACAATTTTAAAAGGGGAAAATCAATGCAGGAAATTGTACATTTTTTCCATTACAGTTCTTTGAATTTTAGTCATTTATTATTTAACGTTTTTTAAAAAATGTTCCCGCCCTACCATTTTTATGGAAATCCCCAGTCTCATTCCTTTTTAAAAACTTGCAAAGGATCTTTTTTATCCAAAAAATCTTTACAAAGGGAATTATCTTTTATTCAAAAATGGATTTTCTTTTCAGTGAATTCTTGCTAAAAACGAAGTTTCTCTTCTTTTTAAAAAGTTTATAAAAGAAGTAAAAGGAAGGAGCGTGTCCTTCAATTTTCCTCGACATTGCTCTCTTGATCATCAGGAAATGTACAAAAGGAAAGTATGAAACCTTTTTGTAAGTTTAGATTTCCATAGAGTTGGAGTCTCCATTGAGAATAGTGTCCATTTTCTCTTTCCAAAACCCTTTGTCTTTTTACATGAAAAATTTAAATCTGATAAAGTTAAATTTTCCTGCAAGCATATATATATATCCCATGCATAAGTTGAAACTCTGTCGTTCTAAAACACATTAAAACGGTTTTTGCCTCGTGCTCCACTCTTCTGTAGGAGAAAACTCTGAAGAGAATGAAAAGTCATTATTATTTTGATCAGCAAGGGGGAAAGGAGAATGACGGATTGGAATAGAAAATTAAAAACATAAAAAACCCCTCCTCAAATGCTTTCCCTCTTATTTTATACAAAGCAGGTATGAAAAGTCCTTTCCATCAACTTCCCCTGAACAAGTCAATAGAGAAATCGGAATAATATTCTCAGAATTGCTTGCATTTTCTTTAAGTTTTTGTAAAAATCTAAACTGCAGCATTATGACGTGGCACAACCAAAACATGCATTTTTTTCTCTGCACAGCACGATACTGTATAAAATGCTGGCTCAGAAGTAAAATACGAAGCTACATAATATTTCGAGAGAAAAGTTGGGAAAGCAAGAATGAAAATGTATTTTGCTGTAATGCTTCTGCTTGAAAACGTTCATTCTCTCAATACCGCTCCCATCGTTGGATGTTCATGTGTTCACATGAGTTTTCACCAGAAGGGAAAACGATTTATACTATGTTTTACTAAGTCTACTACACAATCTTGATAAAAACAGAGCTAGGATGAAAGAGAAAATATATAAAACACTGAAGGAATAACGTTTTCACAAGGAAATATAGAGGAGTTCCTTTTTTCTTGCATGCTTTTTTCCACTATAATTTCACTGTAACTTTGCAATTGAGAACCAGTCCTCTTCTGGCTTTAAGCTTTGGCCCATCTGTGTCTTACAATGGTCGCTCCCAAAATGGAAATTCCAGTACGTCCTCCTCCCTTTTTTCGACCTTAGAAAGAAATAAAATCCGGCAGGAAATATCAAGTTTCCCAGTTAAAATAAAAGTTGAACGTGGTCAGTTATTAATTATCCTAATTGGGCAAAAACAACCGAAAAAAAAACAATTTTTATGTAAACATGAATAAAGGGAATCCTGAAAAGTGCAGTTTAAAAGAACGGTGAACGTAGGATTTCCTTTTTGTAGCCTGCTCAAAGCTTTCCCTTCCACAAGGAGAAATACAATCTCATCCGCCTCAAATACTTTGTTGGAGTTTGCAAAGGAAGAGTTCATTTTGAAATGTTTATAAAAAGCTGCGCAACCTCGGAAAGTTAAGTGAAAGCGGAGAAAATTAAAGTTAATTTTTGTTCCCTATTTAGTCAGTGTGGAATCTTTGTATTGATCTATCCATGTGCTATCAGAATTTCTAGCTCGATCTTGTTTTCTGCTGAGAAAGCAGAACTTTTTGAATTCTCGGATACAACATCTCATCAACACATACAAGTTGAACACAAGCCAAAAAAACAAGTGCTTTTCACCTTGCCTTTTACTTGTTTCCATCCACGTTGAAAAAAAAAATTGTTTAAAATAAATCAAAACACTTCTGGCCTATAATACATCTCCAAAAGAAAAATGATTTTTCAAGAGAAAAAATGAAGGTTCTACAAAGAAAGCGTGGAATCCCAAGAAACGTCATCATACTTCCAAGAAGGACATCTTTCAACTCCAATTTCGTAATAAATAATCCCCTTCAACTTGTAATTCCATAAGTAGATAAAAAGCAGAGCTCTATGCACACAAAATAACAACATTTAAAGCGGAAATTATGTAAGGATGTGATTTTTGCCAAAGATTTGCAAAAAATGAGATTCCACAAAGGATTTAAAAGTTGCATAATGAATCCACGTGTTTCTGTCATGTAATTTTTTATTGCGTAATAACGCTAATGTAACAAATGGCTGGAGAATGGAGATAAAAACTAAAAAGGCAGGAAGTTGAAGGGAAGGGAGTGAAAGGATAGGTTGTCATTGTGCTTGTTTTGTGTGAAGTGAATGTGCTTGGAGAATAAATTAGGGAGAACTATCATCGCTGCCTTAAGAACAAATTTTCCTAGAGAAACTCGCAGATAAACTGGTAAGTCTTTGCAAAGTAATAAAAAAGTTGGATTGGGAAAAGGTTTTCAATGATCAATAAAAATCTGTTTGTTGATGAGTTTGAGCTTTAAAACTTTTCAGAATCATTAATCAAGAATATAAAACTCTTAAGTATGTTTACAACTTGTCATTTTATGATTGTACTTTTTTCAAGATTTAATTAGCTAAATCCAAGCTTAAATGTAAAGAATCAACTTTCCGATAGGTAATTGTGCTAAGGATTAATTTAAAGATGAGAAAACTCAATAAACGTTGGCAAAAAAAAACTATTTCAATATCTAGTAAAAAAGTCATTGTATAAGGGCTTATAAACGTTACAATTTTGAACTAGTCTTAAATATTTGCAAGAAGATAATATTTTGTTTAGTGATGTTGTTCGTGTTCTCCATTGAATTTTATTCACCGCATATTTACTCTTACATGACAAAAATGATATAGCTATTCTGTGAAATTAGAGATCAATTTGACGAGGAAGATACATGTCCTATTATTTTTCTGCATTCTCTAATGAGAATGGATAGCGTTACTCTGAAATGGGTTTTACAATATTGTCGCATGGTTAGATTGTAATGAAATAAACATGTGCTTGTGTTTAACATTTTTGATAAATTATTGATGGAAAATTTTGAGATAATGAAGAAATCTCTAGGCATTATGGATAACCTTTAATCATAATTATGTATCAGCTTCCGAAAACCCGAAATCTGTAATCAGGATTAACGAGCTTTTATTATTTGTAGTAAACGACATCAGTTAGACTTAGCGTCAACGGTTACATATAACTGTAGCCGTTTAGACAACCGGTAGAATCCATAAATGAAGCTCAATATGACTTAATAATCAAAATAAATTGGAAGGAATAAACAACAACCTTTTAAAAATGTAATTTTCTATTGTAATATTGGCATGATTGCTGTTTTAACGTAGTAGCTAATCCACGTAAATACATCCTCTCATTGCCACTGTCAATGTATTAGAAATTATGTTTGTCAATGTGTATTGATGAATCATAAAGTGTTTTTGCACTGCACACAAGGTAAAATAAATTAATAAACGTATTTCGTCTGCTACTCCGGCTCTCAATGTGTTTGATCAAGTGTTTTCCATTCGTTTCCCCTTTTTCACATTAATAAATTAATATGTTTGGGTTTTTTACTTGACGGTTACATTTATCATTGACAATCCATCTTATTTTGATGATCTTCTCTTCAACAATAAATGATAAACGAGAAATTTCTAAAACAAGAAAAGTTTAGATGTACAATTTTTCAAATTAAGTAACTTTTCCAATTATTATTTTCATGCAAAACATTGTTCTACTCCCGGCGTTTACAACTTTACAACTTTTTTACTATAATTTTTTTACTATAAACTATTTAAGAACTTCCCTTCTCCGTGGATGATTTCAGGCTAAATATAAATTGTAATTTGATAGATGAAAATGTGTTTCAGACAAACCACATGTATAGCGGCTATCATCATTATTTATCGTCATAACCGCAAAATCATTGCTACAAGCAAAGCTTTATCATCATCAGTGCTGTCATATGAATATGAAAATATCGATTTTGCTTATTCATAAAATGTTTATTGCTTAATAATACAAACGTATTGTGTTCCCGTTATTTGATTCTTTTTTAAAAAGAAAAGTTTATTGTAAAATGACAAAGGAAATATCTAGAAAGAGATTATGTAAGGGAAATAATAAATGCAGTTAGTAATATGAGAATTTTATTCAAAAAATCCTAACAAGAAATAAGAGTAAATCAAGGAAATATGTGTAAAATAAATAATGTTCAAGAAAAAAGTGCCAACTTGTTTTTCCATGTCAAACTTTTATGAAGAAGTGCAGACTTAACTTCTTTCGATATATTTTTATTGAATGAAAACGTGAAAACTTGAGAGAGAAGCCGTATACAGTTACGTAACTTGAAAGGAAGGGAATGTTGAGGAGGGAAAAATCTTGTGTACTTCGTAAGATTAGTTTTACCTGGGAATTACTATTTTACCTTAAGCTCGTTCCCATCAGAGTATTTTGTGAGATAAACAGAGACATGCAAGGAAGTAAGGAAGGAGGAAAATAGATATGGAGATCTTTTCTCCATTAAAATAATGCTGGATGGAGGGAAGAGAGGAGAAAGGAGATTAGTTTTGATAAGATAGAAAAACAGAGATGTGTTTCCATTTTTACAAAAGAATGCTGATGAAGGAGTTTATTCTAAGCGAATTTTGTTTCCAGTGAACAAGTTTTATTGATTTTTGAAAATTAAGAATGAATGGTAATTACCCGGTGGAATAATCTTTGAAAATGCCGAATGTAAGGCTCAGCCATCATTTTCGTCATCAAAGTTAATTATGTTTTGGAAGTGATGATGATGACGAGGATGAAGTTCCTCCCACATGGAGCAAAAAATAATCGCCTTTTTTCAACTTTTGTATCTTTCCTCGAGCACTACAAGAGTATTATTGTGAGTTTATGACATCATAAGGAGAACGGTTTGAACGGAGTGAATGATAAGATGGAGATTAAAAGACGTAGTATTTTTAGTAGTGGGTGATGATGATGGTGATATGACATGGAGATTAAAGATTCCACGTGTCGCTTCTTTTTAAGACGTCATCATAATCATCAAGGTTGTTTTCCGATGAATGATTTGTATGTGTTTAGGTAATTAAGGAAAAGATGATGACCTGTTTTGATTGATTTTTGTGTAGGTTAAAAAATGATTGACCCGAGCTCATCAGAAGAGGAAAGTGATGATGAAAGGCATCATCACGAAGCTCCCGCCTCGCAATCCCATCATCGAGGCCATTTGCACAGTGAGCCTCAAAAGGAAAGCCTTGACATTCCACATGGATCTCATCGGTCCCTCTCCCCAAACAGTACGACTTCAACTGACACCCTTAACGTAGCACAAGCCGGGAGCTTGGGCTCGGGCTCTGGGGTTAGCAATGTCAGTGCTGGGGGAACGCCTTTGAGGGGGGCTGCCCTTCAGAGGCCTACCTCACCTTCACCTTCTTTAGTGTCTGAGAAGACTGTGACTGATTCTGCTGAGCCGCCGGTAAGTAAACTTTCCCTGGAATTTTAACGTCATAAAACTTTTTTAAATATTGAGATCATGTGGGTAAAACAAAACTGGTAGTGGCTTCTGGTTTTCCCCGTGATAGCTTCCATTCCAAATGAGCTAATCCAGAGAAAGCAGAATAGAGAAAACTGATTAACCACATCGATTCCATCACCCATCACCTGTCACGATCAGGAAGCACGGAATCGATTTATGTCAGAAAAACCTTTGAAAGCACATCACCACACTCCTCCTTTTCCCTCCCAAACTCCCAAACTAAAACTTTTGGATCGATGAAAGAAGAGAATGGAAAGTTTCCTGTCTTCTTTGCAATCTTATAAGAGATTATAATCCTCATTAACAAAGTTATTAGCTGTTTTTTATTCTCCACGAGTTCGCAATAAAATTATGAAATGCTTCAATCCCTGTGGCAAAAGTGTTTTAATTGATGGGACCTTTTCCAATGTAACGTCATTTTGTTTAAAGGTTAAGGTCAATTATGATTGAGTAACCTTGTACTCGTGTGTGAATTTCTTCAAAAGGGTAATTAATTTGTAATCATCACTTTTTTTGCCTCGTTCACCTTTCCTCTAAAATTAGTTGATGAAAAGGCTGCTGTCACCGGAAGCTCGTTAAATTCTAGAAGGGTACACATGTAAGCGTTTTTTTGTTTTGTCTAAAATTGAAAAGAGGAGATGAGAGTTGTTGATGAAAAGGGAATTTAATCAGGCTTGTACTATTCTACACTTCTAGGAAATAAAACAACACTAGCGAGTAATTTGCAAGGAGTGAAGTTGAACAATGGATTTGCAATTAAAAACCTACGTGCGGATTGCTAACAAGCTACGATTCTATTCACCTTTTCGCAATTTGTAATAAAACGGTATGTGTGTACGAGGTTTAATGCAGTTTCCATTCATTTCAAAGGCTTCTTGTAAAATACTTAAAATTCCTTTCTGTTTCGTCAACATCACTCGTAAATTTTATTATTTCTCAATGAAATAATTAAACCTAGTTTTTGTTTTCATCGTAAAAAACATTCATACTCCCACATTAACCAAACAAACACGGTGGAAGTTAATTAGTTTGCTTTTTTGGTTTTATTTTTCTCGATTCTATTTTTAGAGGATTTTCTACGTAATAATGTGACCAAATTCGTCACTAATTCCATCTGTCTACGTAAAAGCTAATCTGTTTTATAAAGTGAACGGAGGAGAAAGCCTTGAAATCCTAGGGCTGTAAGACTTTCATTGACTAGGGCGGGTGAGGATCACAGGGAAAGGAGAAAGTAAATAGGGCTCTTTGTAGTTTTTGAAATATTCATAATAAATGAATCACCTGTTTTTCCTAATGATGAATCCTTTGTTTTGATGATTATGATGGATGAAAAAGATATTACGTAATGGGATTTTAATACTATTTTCCAAGTAGTTTACTATATTTATTCCTGTCGTAGTAGAAGTCATCTGATCTATTCAAATGTCATGTTTTTCTATAGATGGTAATGAACTCATGGATTAAAATACTTTGATGCCGTCATTGATTGTGAAAGATTTGATGTCTGGACGTCTGTCTGTCTCCATGTCTGTCACTCAAATCAAGAACGGAAAATACGTTTCAGGGTGAATGTTGTCGTATCATGTAGTCGTATGCTAGGGAAGGTTACACAATTTAAGTGACAGGTGACATTTGACCGTTATGATATGTACCATCCGGTTCGTTTTGTAATTTATCCATTCAAAACTACTAGAATTGTCCAAGCTAGTGCTTACATTGAATACAGTCTTTTATTATCGTTAGGCGAACATTCATTGAAGAATAGGGAAGAAAATCCCTCTTAAAGTGAAACACACGTGCTTCTTCATATCCATTAGGGAACTGATAAGTTAATACAGCGCGTTTGAATACAATTTTGTTTCGAGGCTATTTATTTTCAGATTAAGGTGGATAATGTGATTTCAGAGAAAGACATCAAATGATCTACATTCTTTGTAAAATCATAATATATCAGAGTAATAACTCTATTCAAGGAAATACAAATATGATTTTATTATAATTCCCAATAACAATAATATTTAATCTTGTCTAAATTGGATTACTAAGCAAATTAAACATTAATAATGTATACACGCGTAGGTGTTTTGTATTTTATTTCGAGGAAAAAGTTTGCATTTTGTGCAATCCCTTTCACCGCTTTCACTCTGGTTTTTAATTCATCCCACATCTCTTACTTATTCTCAGAAAGCGACGCACTTGAAACCTTTTTATTATCCGACCAAAGCGAGATGCAGAGAAGTCTTAGAATTAGCTAATCAAATTGTAATAAAAGTAAAAATCATCTTTGCAAGGTCTCATTGCAAATGTTTAATCCCAGTTTCTGCAATATCTCAATCATATTTTTTGCAATGAGCAAAAAAAACCTACGCATATTTCCTTTTCATCTCACCTTTCCTTAATTTAATCTCTGCTTTATCAACAACCTACGTGAAAGTTGTCAAGAGAAAATTATGCAATGCTTGTTTACATGAACGAGAACAGGAAAAGGAATATCTTTTTAAAAGTTGTTTTTTAAATGGATTGATAAACAAATTTGCCTTTTTTGCGTGTAGGCCGAACTATGTGTAGGTTTTTTCATCATCATCATCAGCAACATTGTTAGTTTTACAATTTGCATAGCCATTAAAAGACGGCCATGAAACTGAAAGAAGTACTTTGAAGAGTTAAAAAGACTCACAAGGCTCCCTTCTCGCATGTCGCTTAAACTGGAATTTTAGCGGCGAGGTTTTTTTTATTTGCAACACGAAACCACTTTCTCTCCTCAATGTAAACTCTGTATTGAGAAAGTGCTTATCTTACATGCAACGCTCAAATGTTTCGGGTTTTTTTTGGAACAGTAATAAAAAAGGAGTACAAAAATGAGGATGATGATGATGATGCAAGAGAAACCATGGCCTTCTTTCTAACTGGGCGTGGGCTTTCACTCCTCTCGTTTTCCTTTCTCTCTTTTTTCCATAACCTTGCCGTTTATACAAAGAAAAAAGGCTTTGTGGCAAATTTAACAAAGTGTAATAATAAAAAATTTGCAAGAATATTAAGATTTAAGTGAAATGCTAAAATAACGTAAAATTTTTAATTATAGCGGGGCTCTAAATATATATAGCAGCTTTAATGTGCAAAAACCGTTACTTGAGCACAAAAAAATGCTTGCTTTCCCTGGCAGTAAAAAAATTTGCAGACATGAGATTTTAGCAGTGCTCCTATGAGAGCTTTCTCCCATGAAATTATAATCCCCTTGCAGTATTGCAAGTTTTACAGTATGTATTATGAAAGACAATGAAAGGAAAAAATCCTATTGTTGGCCCCTTTTTTCTCCCATATTGCAATTACTTTCCCCGTAAATACCAATCAAGGACGTGTAAATATTTTCCTTTAATTAATACTTACAGGATAATAATACTTTGCGGTTTTATTTTGCGAAGTGTGTGTGTTTATACTGTACAATATTATTTTGGGAGCTTTGTTTTCTATTCCTTTCCCATCCTGTTTCAATTTAACTTGGAAAATTGTAATTAAAATTGGAAATGGAAGCGGTTAATTTATGGAATTAAGTTAACATCCATGTACAACTTTAACAAGTCAAACTACTCTGTTTTTGACAAGGATAGAGAGAGAGAGTTGATTACGTTTCATGTTGTTGGTGAATTAATTGGATTACAAAATGAATATGAAAATAGCACAATGGAAAACCTCGTTTTCTAACATATTTACAAGCGTTTATCATGTTATAAATAATTAAATCTTTCTTTTGCGCAAGAGCTAATTAAACACAAATATTAAAGAGGTGTAGAATGACATCTTCTCATGCAATGCGTTAAATACGGGGGATTGGGATACTTTCTCTGAATTTTATCTCTTTGACCTAAATAAAAAACGTACTCAATGCCTTCAAAAACAAAAGAGTCAATCAAGCAGCCACACAAGCATCAATCCATTGCATCTTTTTTTTACTCCTCTACCCGTATAAAATACTTATCCAGTGACTAAAACAATGTTTTTTTTTGTTTACAGCTCACTCTTCAAGAGAAACAAGAGCGAGAGGAGGAATTGAGGAAAACAAGGCTTCAACTGTATGTATTCATTTGTAGGTGTATTGCATACCCGTTCAATGCAAAACAACCTACGGATATGACAAAAAGGCATACAAAAGTTACGAAATCTCAGTTAGATACGATACATTCGCGCTTTCAGGTAAGAAAAAACGTAAATTACTTTCTTATTTTGCCCCATTTTTGTAATAAGGTTTATGTCTACGATATTGAATCAATGCAGCGTTTGCAACCTTAAATCTACTGCGTCATCGGTTTATTATCCTTTGTCAGCTTTTCCCTGTGTCCTTTTCAATGAGAAAATGCCGGTGTGTAAGAAAAAAGGGATTTCATAGCGTAACGTTAATAGAAAGGAGCAGTTGAGGGAATAATGCTGACGAAGGAGGATAAACGTTGATATGAGAAAATGTTTGTTACGTAACGGGAATCTTAGAACATAGCGTTATGGAGAAAGTTGTGAAAAATGCACTCATTTACTGTATAAGTATATGAAATGTGCTTAAATTGAAGAAAATATTGAATCGAAGAAACCTTTGAAAAAGGATTAGATGAAAGTACATGAGTAGATAATTGTAGCAAAAGGGTGGGATTTTAACTCAATTTGAGAAGGTGGTTATTATGCAATAGTAAAGATTTAATTTTTTTGCAGAGCTTTCTGAAGGGTGATACTCAAATAGCTGCTGACGAAGCGTTTCAAAACGCTGTTCTTAACTATACTGAAGTCTTTCTGAAATCAGAGCGGGTGCTAAAAATGGTTCAAGCTGGGGCTTGCTCTCATCACGACTTTAGAGAAGTTTTTAAGAACAATGTGGAGAAGCGTGTTAGGTAAGTACCGCTTTTTTCATTAGTTCAAAACAGAAAGTGATCTACTTTCACTGCGTCACCATTGCCCCGAGGAGAAAGGAATGGTGAAAATCAAGTGATTTTATAAAAAGAGGGCAAATGATGGGATGAAGGGCTTAAGGGGAATGGAGATCGCTTCTGTATTTTAAGTGAAAATACATTTTGGAATGAGTGGTTCCCCGGAAGTTTTGGATGCCAATAGTGATAATCTCCAAAGCTAGTTGGATGGGATGATTACTGCTAGAAAAGAAATAAAAATAGCTGAAAAAATTATGTTTCCCTTCACAGGTCTTTAAAGCATATTTTCCGTTTTTTTATGGATGAATGATTTTATTTTAAAAGCTTTTAATCTCGTCCACTTTTTTAATGTTTGGAAAATCATAAAAAGAACATTTCCGGTGTTAAAATGTGAAATGTCTGAATTTAATGCGACATGGCTCAACAACTCAAGAGATTATTGTACATAGAAATAATTTCTACGAATTGCGCAATTTTTTTGCAAATAACTTTACAAAACATGAGAGCATTAAGCTAGGTTTTTCCAAAAGATCTAAAAAAAGATAATCATATTCCTCTAAAAAAGGGAAAAAAACGAGAGGATTTTTCCTTTTTTTTGGCTTCTGAAAAAAATGATGAAAGCGGATAAGTACACAAGTTTTTTTATTCAAGTCATAAATATTTAATTCACATTTCGCATTCCGTTTCACTAAGATTATAAGATTAGGATCTCTGCATTTCTCCTATTTTCTCTTTTTTAGTTGGACTCAGCGGATGAGCAAGCAGCAGCAATCCGTCGAGAATTGGATGGAAGAAGGCAAAAAGTATCAGAAATGGAAAGGAATAGAAAGCTAATGCCTCGTTTTGTTTTAAAAGAAATGGAATCCCTTTATATTGAAGAGTGCCGGTCTCAAATCAATCAATTAATGCAGAATCTGGAGTCCCTCCCAGTGTCCAAAGGCTCAACCGACTCAAAACTCCTTCCAAAATTTAAAAAGTATAATAATAGGTATGTTTAATTTTCAGTTATGTCTGTCTTTTCCCGGGTTAAAATGGTACATTTAATCTTCATCCTTCTTCTTCTTTTTCAAGAGATTGTAAAAAAATATCAGTTTTTTATTTAAAAAACTGTGATGGCGATCACCACATAAAAATTGTTTTTTTCTTTTTTATATAGATTACTAAAAAAATACATAATTTGTCTTTCTCTTTCTATAGATGTTCTTTCTATATCTGTCTCTCTATCTTTCTCTAATATGTTCCTCTCTCTTTCTCGTGTTTTTTATGTTTTTTTTCACTAATCGTCCATCGTACTTGTCTATTTTCTTTCTATCTACTCTAACATAAATATTAATATAATAACAAATATTAATGATGATAATGATGATTTGATGAATTTTAAGAAAAAGGAAGATATAATTATTATATTTTGAATTTTTATGTTATTACTGTATTACGTAATACAAACAAAGAATATGGAACAGAAAAATGTTGTAAGTGCAAAAACAAAAACAAGTACAAATCAATTTTAGTTTTTTATGTAAAAAGTTGTTTTTTAAGATAAAAAAGACAGGCATGCTGGAAAAAAGACTCTGTCTGTTGAAATTTTTTAAGTTTTTTGCTGTAACTGAGCTATGTTTTTTTAATTTGGCCCCAACTCTATCTATCACTTCTCTCTTACTTCTCTCTTCTCTGTCTTCTTCTCTTCTACTCTTCTTCTTCTTCAATCTCTCAATGTTTCATATCAGGAGAAGCTCAGTGTTAAGGTAATCATTAACTTTTTTCAAAAACAATCAAAAGAAAAGCAAAAACAGACTAAAAGACAATTGAAAAGCTAAATGAAAATTTTTTTGAAAAATAAAGTTTGTTTCCCTTGCTGCTAAGTTTCTGCTGCTGCTGTATCTTATCTACTCTCTTTTTTACAACGCTCTCTATCTCTCTTTTCTCTTTAGCTATCTGTCTTTCTCTTTGTGTATCCTTTTTGTCGTAATGTTTTTTAAAAAAATGTTTTAGTGAGATTGTGCAAGTGCAAGAATTTGCAAGTTAAATGGCAGCAAAACAATGTTTTCTTTGGGTTTTACCTTTGTTTATTACACTTTCTAATTTTATACAAAGAAAGGGTTTTGGGTGAGAGGTGAGAATCTATAAGGCAGGTCCGGTAGTTTTTGGTTGATAAAATCGTTTTAATGACAAGCTAACCTCCTCACATGTCGGACGATGTAAACGTAAAGTTGCATTTTAATATGGTCAGTTAAGCTTACTGCAAAATTTAGAGTTTTTGGAGCTGAAACGAGCTTGCGTGACAAAATCGTAAAGCCAATGCAAAGAAATGCGCAACTTGCGTACTGCTGTAGAGTCTGCACGTGTACGGTTTTTGGGCAAGCTCATGTTGACAAAACTATTAAAACGATAGTTTTCGTCGTTTAACATTTGGAAAGTGGTCTTGACAATTTAACAAAATGCTATTTAAAATATGCTAATAAAATCTTCAACTGAAGTCATTGATTTTTACTTGGAAGTACATCTCTCACCCGAAACACTTTGCTTGTTCATGTTCTTAATTATTTCATAAATTAAAACCTCTCATTTAAGTTTTGTGTATTGTGTCACGTTAAAAATTTGTTCTTTGTGTTTCCTTCCCCTTTGTTTAATATTTGTCATCTACCTTGACACGCTGCCGCTGAAATGCTACTGATATGATGCTGCCTAGAAAAGTAATCTTTTGAGCTGCTGTGTGATCTTTATGAAGATTATGACATGATCCGGTCTCGTTTTGTGAATGAGAATGAAAGAAATACAAAAGCCCTTTTGATATTTTAAAAAATAACGTATTTTTTATATTTTCTCGCTCGCTCTCCTTTGAACGTGTGTACACCAGATCGCCATCACTAAACTGCACTGTGTAACCCATTTTTTTCTCTTTTATTTCTCATCTAAAGACTCTTCCTAACGTTGCGTTCGAACGGGTAAAAACGTTTTTAATGTATTTTCTCCGCTTTCTTCCTCTGTTTCATGTTCTTTTTTTACGAATCATAAAATTCCGGAAAACAAGCCGTTTTTCCTCTTTTTATGAATTGTTTAATTGCCCGGATTTTATTTTGCTGGTTTTATTACGGAAATTATTGAAAATCCATAAAAAACTCAATGAGTTTCCGATTCAAGTCGTCACTGAGCCAGAGTCGTTCATAAATGATTTATGTTCACAGAAACCATTTAAAATTTAGAAAAATTAAAAAAACTAGCGGTCCCCTTATCCCCAGTTAGTGGTGATTTGGTGTCCAAACTATTAGATTTTAGGCAGAATATAAAATTCTAGCAAAATAGCGCTATTTTTGTAGGAATATTTTAGAAACTAGTCTAGCTACAATAGAAGCCCTCAAAGAGAAGTTGTTTCTCTGTCGTTGTGTGTGCCTTGTCGAGTTGTATTACGTAATACTCTTTAAAATTCTGTGTTCCTGTTTTTAGTAGTTTTCTATGTTTTTCTTTCGAGATTAGCTCTAAAAATGTGAATAGTTAAAATAAAATGTGATGAAAAATACAATTTTTATCACTTTTTAGAATAATTGCCCATAGTCAGATGTTTTCTAGTTGTGTAATCTTTGTATGTTTTCTGTCTCCTTCTCTAATTCTCTCTCTTTGTGTGTGTAAAAATCTATTTTTTGTAGTTTTTTTCATAGCGGTTTTTTATTAGATTTCTTATTCATAATTATGCATTTGAGGTCAATTAAGTTGAAGAGCTGCCATGTTGTTGTCAGTCCGTTTCCCTTCTGTTTTTTTTCAAGGTGGTCCAGATCTCAAGTGTCTCTAGCCAAGCTCGAGGGTGACTCGGGCGAAGATACAACGTTGAGTAAAATGGATGTCGTACTAACTTTCACGCTTGAAGTGAGTTCAATGCCGGTATCTTTTTACAGAATGTAATTTAATTATGTAATTACCTGTTAAAATTTTTCTATAGGTTATTGTAATGGAGGTGAAAGGTCTCAAATCCTTAGCTCCTAACCGTATAGTTTATTGCACTATGGAGGTAGAAGGAGGTGAGAAGCTTCAAACGGATCAAGCAGAAGCTTCAAAGCCCATGTAAGTCAAAGTTCTTTTCAAATCTCTTGTCTCCTCTGCCCTTTTAAGAGATTCTTTTTGTAGTATTTAAATAGAAGAAAAATTGGTTTAGGGATTTGGCAAAAGAGAATAAAAAATTGGATTTTATGTTACGTCATATATCAACAAAAATGTTTTCAATGACCTTCACCCTCAAATATGAAATCCGATAAGGAGCTAATATAAAAGGACAAAAAAGAATCTTTCATCTTTTTTAATAACAAACGTGATCTTGTTTGTAGGTGGGACACTCAAGGAGATTTCTCAACGAATTATCCTCTTCCTTCCGTAAAAGTTAAGTTGTACACTGAAAACCCTGGGATGCTGGCTCTTGAAGATAAAGAGCTGGGCAAAGTAGTTCTTCGGCCTACACCACTTTCCACTAAAGTAAAACATTTCTTTCATCTTTGCAAATATTACCAATTCCTATTAATTTTCTTAATGCTGGGGTTTTACCCTTAGGCTCCTGAATGGCATAAAATGAACGTTCCAAAAAGCGCTGCTGATCAAGATCTACGCATTAAAATTGCGTGCAGGATGGACAAACCTTTAAATATGAAACATTGCGGGTAAGTCAAGTATGAGTCCCTCTCAAGGTAAAACAAGATTAGGAAATTACAAAGCTTGAGAATTCCCGGGATTGCAAGGTTTTTTTCTTGAAATTATCTTTGAAATACGATCCTTTTCTCTTAAATTGATTGAGAAATGCGTTTTTTTCAAGTAAAACGCTCACTTGATTGGAAATGAAAGACTTAAATTTATTTTTTCTCCGTTTTCCCCTGTAAGGCAAAAGAAATAAAAAATTGGGCCATTCTCATCCTTTTTTCCTTGTCTTTAATAATTGGAAAGGATATCCAATGCAGTTCGAAAAGAAAGCTTCTTTATTGCTTTCTCTCTTTGTTATATATGTTACATATGTTTTTTTGCAGATATTTATATGCTCTGGGGAAAGGAGTGTGGAAGAAGTGGAAGAAACGCTATTATATTCTTGTTCAAGTTTCTCAATACACTTTTGCAATGTGCTCTTACAAGGAGAAGAAATCCGAACCGACAGAAATGCTCCAATTGGACGGTTACACCGTTGATTACATCGAAGCTGCCAGTGGTAAGGAGTTTTTTTACAAGCTTTGGCTTAAATCCATCACTTTATTTCAATTTTTTAAGGCTTCTCCTACTTTTCCCTGTCTTATTTCCTCTAAATTCCTTTCCATTTCGTACCTGACAGGTTTTTCTGGGTTTAAATGAGAAATTAATGCCGGCAATTATCCTTTGAATTGCTTAACAAAAGAATATTTAAAATGTTTAAATAAGCTTTGTTATTTAGATTAGCTTTATTTTGATTTTTTGACAAAAACCCTTTTGTACTTTAAAACTTTTTACACGCACATTGTAGCGGTACAAAAGAACTCTTCAAATCCAAAGGGAAATGATATGGGATAAGAAAATGTTTTTGTTTATTTTTGTTTTGAAAGTATTTTTTAAGAGAAAGCGGTACTCCGGTACACGGTTTTTTGCAAAAAGCTTTTAGAAGAATGTTCTGCGTGTGTTTAAATATTAAATAGGAAATAAATGTCATCGTGTAAAAAGTTGAGTGAGTGCCACCTTTCCCCAGACGACGGCTTGCTTTCCCTCTTCCCGAGAAAAACGAGACTGACTTGAGTTCTCCTCGATGTATCCTTTCCTTTAAAAAAGTGAAAGTATGATGTTTATGAAGTATGTGATGTAATTTTCTCTTTTTCCTTTACAACGCAGCCAATCTAATGGTGGGAATGGGTAAGTGTGAAAAAAATTTGTATCATCACCTCTAAAGATTCAAAGAAAAAAGAGACCTTGATTTGATTAACTTTTTTCCAAGAGGACACTAATCAAGCTCATTTGTTGTATAAAACCACATTGGGTGTGGAAGGGTGTAGCCAGGTGTTTATAAAAGAGCTGAACAGATTGAGCCAAATTGTATGTTTTTAAAAGTTTTAGCCGCAAGGTTTCCACAAAAAGTTATAATTAATGTAAAGGAAAAAGGTGTAGCAAATGATTGCGCAATAGTCTAAACACGGTTAAATAATGAGCAGAGTGATCAGGACAGTTTTAACTTACATGTTAGTATGATTGGTGTTTATGTATGATTTTGACAGATTTGGAGGGGGGTCGTTATTTCTTTAACGCTGTTAAAGAGGGGGATAGTGTTCTTTTTGCCTGTGATGATGAAAACGAAAGCCATTTGTGGGTGATGGCAATGTACAGGGCGACGGGGCAGGCTCATAAACCCACGCCACCGTTGACCCCAGCTGCGAAAAACTCGACTATTTCAAAACTTCAAGGAGGTAAGGGGAAGTGGAGTGGAGGGGAAACAAAATTGTTTTTGCCAATGATTTTTGCTCTTTTCTTGCGTCACTCATTAGTAGTGACGGGAGAAAAGAAAATTCAATTTTTTTAAAGTTTCCATTCCTTTTCTGTGACTTCCTTTTAGCGATAAGAGAAGAAAAGGTTAATGGAAAAATGCTCTTTCTCGTTTTTTTCTAAATTGGTACGCGTGGCGCGGTGTTACGTAAACGATAATTAAATGAGAAAGAGCTATTTTGTTTTTAGCATTGAGTACCGTATTTACTGAATTACAGACCCAGTCTCTTTTATCGAGAGGTCTTAAATCGAGCCCTGGGGTCTTATTAGCAGAGTTCCGCAGATACTTGATTTTCCAGATACTATATACAGATACAATATACTAGCAGTAGGAGCAGATATATACTTTCTTCAGATATATACTTTATCGCTAAGCCCAGATACAGATGCTCAGATACTTTCAAAAATATTCCGTGACTCAGATACAGATACCAGATACAGTATCTAGATACTTTTCCAGATACTATATACAATTTGTTATTTTCCATCCGCATTTTAGCTAAATACGCCGCAATTTTTTAGAAGTACCATTAAAACACATGATTTGTTGTTAGTTTTTTTAGATTTACAATAATATTAAATGTATTTAGGCCACAATAAGGTTCTGGGTAGTACAATTCATATAAAGAAATTGCATTTTCATGCCTTGTTTTTGTTTTTTAGAGTAAAAGCAGGCAAAAAGTATCTGAGATACAAATTGTATCTCAGATACTTTTTCAACAATTTCA
>JAHZNK010000778.1:0-10774 GCA_027744615.1 Lepidocyrtus cf. nigrosetosus NNG-2020 | reverse complement strand
TCAGCTAAGGATTCAGTTAGAAACGATGATAATCCAACGATGAAATTTTTGGATTATAATCGCAGTGGATTATAAACGGTTGCACTGAGCCCCACTATTATTAGACCTGATTAATTCAAATTAAATCTGTTTTAAATTCAACCTTATGGTACACTATAACAATTTATGGAATACTTTATATGAAGACACAAGTAGGATATGGAAAAATTGCATTTAAAATTGATATTTCTGCAATTCACAAATATTCTGAATCACATATGCTTTGATATAAAAACGTGGATCATTTTTCCTCACTGTATAACATTATCATAGAAAAATCGTATTAAAAATTTGTTCGCATCGACTACCTAGTGACTATCTCTATTGTCAGGAACTTTTTCGATTATACATCTGATGCCTGTCTGTTTTCGACAACCCTTGGCAGTTTTCTCCTTTCTACACTTTTACGTGTTTTTAGGCTTGGTTCATTTTATAATTCCTAGCGGGATTCCTATGAAGAACCAAAGAACGTCAGTGGGTTGAAATGTAGCACAAAAAACCATACATTTGGAATCTAGAGTAGCAAATATGGGTGATTCGGTTATATCTATTACAATATGATTACCATAAATTGATATGTGTTTATAGGACGCGTTGCTGATTTACAATCATCGTCACCTGATTGGAGATAACAAGAAAGAAAAGAAAAGAATAAAGAGCAAAAATGGAGGAAGGAAACATTCCTCGAGTTATCGACTTGAAGGGAGGCACAGAAAATGGAGAATGCAAGGCAACAAGAAAGATTTGCTGGGCTTTCTCACAAAGAAAAAAGACGTTTCGGCTATGAAGACGAAACTACATTTGAAAAGGAATATTTGCTCAGTCTGATGTTTGCACATTTTGACCAGAATAATAATGGGAAACTGGATTATGCGGAACTTCAGAAGGTATGGAAAAAAATGAAATCTAGTTATCATTTTTATCTGTTCTACCCATTCTTTTTGTCCACATATCTCATATTTTCCTACTCCTGACTTTCCTTACCTCTTCTACTGTTTCCTTAGTCATGTACTTTGTGAAAGAAGGTTTTTTCCTGTCTTGCACGGTATTATATGTGTACCGTGGTGGTGGTGTGGTGACATCCGCTCCACTTTGCCACAAGATTATCCTACAATCATCTAGGGTCACATAAGGGAAAAGAAAAAAGTAAACGACTGCAATTTTCTTTTATTCTCTATCATTTTCTCTCCATGTTTGACTGCATACATTCTGAATCACAATGGGAAAAAGGTTGGTCTTGAGCAGAAAATTGAGCGACCCGCTACAATCCACTGTCACCTTGTGGACTTTCTCCGTTTTGATGACATGGATCATGACAATCTCATAAGCCCAAATGAATTCTATGCGGCCTTTAGCAAGCTTTACAGTAAGTACATATAAAACATATTTTTATACGCTTTTTTACTCTTTTAGTTTGTATAAAATGGAACAACTCAGGTGCCGTTTAATGTAAAGTTGTAAGATAATATATGAGAATCATTTTGTAAAAAGAACAGAATTATATGAATGACAAATTTCAGCAATATGTTTAAACAAACATTTGATCCACTGGGAAATTAATATGAACACTTTTTTCTCCTTATTTTAAACACGTCATAAATAAAAAAGTTGATTTTATTTATTTGGAATTTATCCTATTTGTTTAGGTTTCTCAATTCTAGGGATACGAAAGCCCCGATCTCCAATTTATCTCACGGCAAGAGTTGGTGAAATGCTGGAAATAAAGTGCAGCGTTGGGGCAGGGTCTGTTACAACTGTGCCAGGAGGTGAACGAAGACGTAGAAAAGTAGAGGATGGCACTGCTTCCTTCCCTAATTTTAATGACAACGAACAAGATGAAAATGGGGATAATGATGTAACCGGAAATGAAAGGGGAGATGAGCTAGATTACAACAATGATGCTGCTGATGAAAAGAGTAACAACAACGGTGATGAACGCCAAAGAAACATGAGAAAATATTCTTCAATGATTTCCTCTTCTCCTTCTTCAACCTCTTCCCCTGGATTTCTAAAAACTCAGTGGTTTCGTTACGGTGTAGATGTTTCCAAATTGATCAATTTAGGAGAACAATTTCAGATCCATAAGGATGGCACTCTCCTCATAACTAAGGTTGAACTAATTCATGCGGGGAATTACTCATGTCATGATGACAGAGGGAATGAAAAAGTTATTCAACCGTATGTTCTTGCTGTTCAAAGTAAGTTCTATTCATGTCAATCAACATAAAATAACATAGGGTTTTGACACGAAAAAAGCAATGAAGATGAGAGCGATCGAGATTCTTTCACTTCCGCATCTTCTGTAACATACAATAAAAATTCATCATTGGTGTAATCTCCTCTCTGCCCCTTATCTTCCTCAAGTACAAAAATTTACTTTTTGATGAGGGTATTCATTATCATCATGTTGATAAGTTTTCGGAGTGATTATGGAGGTGATAATGATAATGGCTTTGATAATGACCCTTGAAATCTCTAGAAACTGTGGTGATGCTCTCTACTAACTATACTGTCAGACTCTATATATGATTATAAAACAAAAAGTTTGCTTCCCTCACAATTTTGCTTTTCAGGAATTTGATCTCGCATTATAAGAACCTTTTCTAGAAAAAAGTGAAGTTTTGATGTTGAGGCAAATGAGGTGATCTAAACTTCATATATAGACAATGTAGTTCGTACAGTTGCGTCCATTTTATGGCACTTCCCAACTCTCTCTTGCTTTTCATGAAGAAAAACTGGAGAATGATGATGATGTTGATGATGATAACAGTAATAATAATAATTATGAGTTTTATATGCATACAATGCCTTAAAGAAAAGTCAGTCAATTCGGTCAGACACAAAGGTTCATGTGCTGAACCTGAACTCTCAAGCGCATCACACTTCATCTACCTTCAGTTCCTAGATCAAATCAAACTCGAATACTTTTCCTAACACATTTCCGTCCTCTACCTTTGCTTTAAACACGCTCGTCTTTGTTTTCATGCACAACCTTAACAAAACTAACCTTTATTTTTTTGCTTTCTCTCACATTTCCCTCTGTTGTGTTGAAAACTGCTCCCACATTTACTGTAAAACAAGGAAACAAAATGAGAAAGCAAAAAAAGAAAATCAGTGGAGAGGAAACATAATTTTTGTTAGCAAGCAAAAAGTTGTTCAATTATGAGCTGACAGAAGGATGATTACAAGATAAATCTTTGACCATACTCCTACAACAATTGTTAGGTAGCTTCCAAGGCCTCGCTATTTTATTCCAGTACAGTTACTCGGCAATTCTATACACAGGGCCCCTCTCATAAATAACTCCAAAAGAGAGGTTTAATGTTCTCACAGAAAGTATAGAAGAGGTAAATGGTGGCAAACGATTTAGACGGTTGTGATTGAGATTGGAGGTCATTTGTGAGGGATCCCATTTTGCAAAGAAGAAAAATAAAGTAAAAAGTTGGAATTAGAGTTTGACTACGAGTGTTTGCACGAACTAAGAAAAATGGTCATGGCTTGCCAAGGCGGTGTAGGAGGAGCCTTGTTCTGATTACTTTTGACTCATTCTGAAAATTGCATAGGTACATGTTGTAAACAAAACGTACTCCAGTAGACTTTTTTACAAATTTAAGAAAAAAATTAGTAAGAATGTACAGCGGGAAGAGCTACTATACAAAATGTTAATGAACGTTTTGTGCCTAGATAGAAAAACCTTTTATTGGATTTTTAGTAGTTTCTTGAACATTTATTTATTTACTACATTGAACATTTCATAAAATGAGTGTAATATCCTGTAAATGTTTGTTGTGGCATAACAAAAGGAAAATAAATGAGTTGGGAGTACAAAACGTAATAATATTGTTCTTTTTTCTTCTTTCGAAAAATGTTTTACAGTGGCTCCAGATGTTATGGTTCGTCCACACATAAAATGGGAGCGACCTGGTCAGGACGTATCGATGAGCTGCAGAGTCCAAGGTGAACCCCTCCCTGCAGTTCGATGGTTAAAGAACAACAATCCCGTGATCCCGTCAAAGAATAATAAGTACACAATAGACGGAGATGGAATTACGTTAAAAATAAAAGATATAAATTTCAGCGATACAGGGGCTTACATGTGTCAAGCTCAGAATGAAGCGGGGAAACGAATTGACATTTCTTCTTTAGTTGTCATCGATGAGCAAGCCCTGCCACCGGGTAAGTGGACATGAAAATTTATGATTGTGCAGAAGGACAAAAACCATGGGTTTTCTTTACCATTGATTTCTTTTTCGTTTTTATAAATGCTTCCATGATAAAATTATACAATATAGCCTATAGCCTCATTGTTCGGACGCCTAATGCAGTGATTTAACTAAACATCTTTCAATGATGATAGTGGTTGTATACACGAACTAGTAGAAAGGAAGGAGGAACTATTATTTGTATTGGATGATCTTTTGTTGAAAAAATACTCAAAAAGATGGAACAAATCAGCTAGAATATTAGAAAATGTTTGTGAATACTCTGTCGAATGAAAGAACTCTCCTTTTTAATCAAAGTTGGTCTTTTCATGCACGGTGAAGTAGGATGAATTTGTTGATTTCTGTTAAACTTTCTGAATTGAATTTTGTGAATATTTGATACGTAAATCGGATTAAGAAGTATAGGCTGGGCTAAAAAGAATCTATATACTTTTACTTTTTTACACACGCACGAAGGGAATACCTACAAATAAAACTTGGCCTAAATATTATACTTTATGCTATACTATAAATATAGTCACATGTGGGAAACCCTGTTCCAATAATAAGTTTTTTACCTATTCCGTTTTTATTCATTTTTTACAGTTCAATACAACGAATCCCAATTTCTCGTGTTTCACGAACGTGGGATTTCCACGTATGATCCAGAGAACTGTCGACTTCAGCACCAAATCCTAGCTTCGGATATCATACCTGGAACCCAGGTAGAAAAATTGCTCTTTTCCTCAATTTTTCATAGTGTATGCCAAGTCTACCGTTTATTATTATGTTCTGTCACCCATGATACTTTAGTCGTATTTATTTTTATGCAAAAGTGGTCGACTATTTCTCCACTCCTTTATTGGTGTGTTTGTGATTGGGGTGGATGTAGAAATCTACCGTTGCAAATTGAGAGTTTGGAGAAAAAGTTACCAACAGAGAATGATATTTTGCAAAAAAAATAGTTTCATAAATATTTAATATGTAATTTAAAAAGAGGAAAGTAAAGAAATGTAGGGGAAGGTAATAAAAGTATGCATAAAAATTTCCCAAGGAAGAAATGTAGAATGGGACAGATACATCTACTTCGCCTATATATGGATGTAAAATGGGTTCTGTAGTTTGATAATAAATATTCAGCAAACCCACTTGTCACACATTTTTATACTTTATGTTATGAATGCGTTGGATTTCTTTAGAGAGATTACATCTGTGGCTCGTCATCTTGTGAATGGGGTCGTGCTCTTCGAGTTTCCTCAGTCTATGTTTACGTTTCCCAACCAAAATTAAATCGAGTACTGATTATTTCCATTTCACAAATGGTTGTTGTTGATGTCGTATCAACTGATAGGCTTCCAGTGGAGCTTCATTACGTTCCACAAGGTGGGTACATTAACAACAAATTTGAATTCAGCTGCTCGAAATTCAAATTATAGCTGTATGGATATTCTTTTGTATTCATTTTTAGTGGATCAAGTTTGGATTGAATGCTGGAAAGAAGAGGAGCCATACACAACGAAAACACTTCAAGTGATTCGAGGTGCAAAGGAGAAAAAGAAGCACCGAGCTGTGCGACCCAAACCTTTGGTCTCATTAGACGCTGATCTCGTGCAAAACGTGTTTTTACCTCCGCCATACTCCCCATTCATCTCATTATCAACAGCATCGTCCCCTCCTTCGCCACCTTTCTTCCATGCTTACATTTCTCATAAGAATACTAGAGGACTGTATAAAATGGACTTGAGGACTCTTCGGTAAGAATGGTTTGAAAACAAGAGCGTTGAACTTTGCAGAAAAAAAGCAAGTCACAAATAATTGAGTTTGATATATGTTTTATACTTTATTTCTAGTTACACCAAGTCCATTGATCTCACTTCCTACAACTGTTTACCTGAACAAGTTCACTTTACTGCCTTGTGTAAGTTTTACATTTTGTCACATCTTTTTAGTCTCCATTTGGATCCATTGCTTTTTTGCATTAAATAAATTTGCCATTTGCAACTCCTACACACATATATGCCTAAGAATACATTTGCAGTATCATAATTTATTTAAAATAAGTACCCTTGCCCGTGAGTAAAAAATTCTTTTAAAATTTGACAGATATGAAGCTATATAATGATGAATTTTGAAGTAGGTGTTCAACGATGGAGTTACCCCCAGAGTGCATTAGGGAAAAATATTTCATTTTCACTTGTTCATATTTCCGCTTTTTCCATTCATGGCATGTCCAGCAGCAGCATAAAAACCGATGATATAATAACATGATATATCCCAAACATAGGAAGTAAACGTGTCAACCATGCATTTTTAGTATGCACCACTTTCTTCTAGTGTTATTATGCATGACTGAGTTGAAAAATATGTTTGATAAAAAATTTGTAGCACACATAAAGACAGTAAGGACCAAGTGAGCTCAACTAAATTTAAAGGAAAGGGTATTATTACATGACATTCATTCAAAATGGAAATTGTCGTAGTTGTCAATTGAACCCGATGGACACGAAAAAATGAGAACGTTATCAACTGTCGTTTGTCCTTTCTGCTTTGAATTATGCACGGAAGTGAAAGTTCGAAAGAAGAAAGAAACGAATGAATTTTTAGAAACCCTTTTTTCTCGTTTACACAGATGGCTTTGTTATTTTGGAATGCAAAGAGCCAGTTTTGCATCAGCCGACAGGACAGCTTGTGCTGGATTCCATTTCCGATGCGATTATCTCTTACAAGGCGGATCTGAATGGACCTTCTTTCCTGAGTCCAGATAGTCGAACACTTGTAACGATGGTTCAGAGCCGTCATGATAGTTCCGGAGGAACCACACTGCTTCAACAGCATGTCGAAGGTACTATATTTCTCCGTTTACAATCCTTTCCATTTCAGTTTAGACAAGAATTATTTCTTCGCGATTTACTCTTTTTAAAAATGTTCAGAGTCATGAACTGACTTTTCCCAACTATATAGTTTGTCTTCCGGTCTCGTTTCTGTTTTTGCAAAATATGCATTTTTATAGAATAATATTGATCATAGAAAACACGTCGAAATGAATTGTATAATAAAATTGGTGATTTGTGAGCTTTTGGCGGATACGTGTTAGGAAGTAAGATAATGATATTGCTTTCAAAATTATTGGTCTTTCTTTTTGTTTGTTCCAGCTAATGGTCTTCGAGTTGCATTTGATGTAAACACATCATTAAACATAAGCGATATAGCATTTTTTCCTTCCCAGCGCTTTCATAGGTAAGTGCTTATTATAAAAGTATTATGGAAGTGTACAATGATTATAACTGCTAATAACATTTTTCGGTTCTATTTTTTTGCTTTCCAGTTATGACCTGTACGCTACAGTAAACTGTTGTAAAGAAGACGTGCTTTTTGTCGACTTACACTCAGGTTCGTATATAAGCATAATATTTTATCTTCTGTTCCTCTCATATACAATGCTGATGATGAATTACCTTTTAGTAGACGAAGAAAAGGCAAAAAGTGTCTGGAGCACTTCCTTGTTCGTGCTTTAAAAATTCTTTTAAGCAATTTTCTCATAGCTTTTAGGGCTAATATGATTTACTCCAAAAGCTTCCTCTTTCATTTTTTTCTGGCATTATATGTGTTGCTTCGGAAAGAAGAAAAGGAAAAGTGTCATGATTTTTTTTCATGTGTATGCTTCCATTTGTAGGCAATGTTGAGTTAGTGCCAGGGGTCGGCAGAGCCCTACAAAATCCATCCTGGGAACGAACCCAGCGCCCAATTGCCTCAGAAGACCTTTTTGGCAAGTACTTGGTTTCACCATCAAGTGATGCCGTTTATGTAGTTAATGGTCGCAGTCACACTGTGAATTGCCAGATTGGAGGCATGACCAAACCAAGCTTGGTTGTATGGCTGTAAAGCAACGACAAAAGTCATTGAAGAAACAAAATAACCAAGAAGGACACTATTCTTTTTATTAGTATTTTAAGATTAAACTTATGTACGAAAATAAATTTTATAAAAAAGGCGATATCAAATCAAGAAAATACATTTACCATTTATATATAATCTAAATAAATCATAACTCATGATAGTATATCTACAATGTATAGAGTATATTGAGGAAATAATAGGCTCTTCATGAAAGGTTTTATAGTCATTGCTGGATGGTAACAAGTTTAACACTTTTTTCTTGACATTTTACAAAATTAATAATGAGTATGACACTAGAACACGATATACTACATTTCTTTAAGATTACGGTCTTTGATCTTTAATACCTTATATTATGAACAGCGCGTAAAAATTATTCTGATTTTAAACTTTAATTTCAGAATAAATCCGTGCAGCGATAATAATGACTTTTAACCTAGCTTTAGTTTTTTTAAATATCAACTTTGGAAACACGATGAAAGTGGAGCGTGCATATTCACTTAATTAAGCAGTTTTCATAAAAGAATCTTTTTAAATTATGGAACATGGCTGAACAATCGTTTTCTAAATGTGAAAGTAAATATATGATAAAGAAGTAACATTGGTAGTATTTAAGATAAGCTAAAAGAGAACTTATATTTGTTGCTTAATCTTAAATTATTGTAAATTGCGTTAGATTAAATGGGTAATGGAGAACGAGACCATGAATGAATCTTCTGCTTCGAGCCTGTCGTGGAATGTAGAAAGTAGATGATTCGGGAAAATGCAATCATTTTCTATTCAAAAGGGAAAGCCTTTTTCTGAACCATCTAATTTCTACAGATATAATTTAATTGACATTATAGGTATTCCATATCGCAGACTAAATTCTACAATTATATATGTCACACTTTCACTTTACCACACATCAATCCGTTATACATAAAGAAACGAGTAAAAATTTTGTGAACAGGAATCAAGCAAGAGGGAAAATGTAATAATGAAAAACTCAGAAAGGACACTCTTGGATTAAAATCGCATCATGATAAAATAATAAAAATAAAGATTGTCCAACTTGTCTGTATATCAATATCATTAATATTTAATGAATGTATGATTCGTAATGACACTTGTAACAAAACGTACATTGAATAAATGAAATTTATACAAAACAGTAGAAAAACTAACTGCGACTTTTTATTGATTATATTAAATACTTAAATACACACAATAGAAGAAAGGAAACAACAATTGAAAATTTATCTTTTAAATACAGTTGCAAATATGTTTAAAGGCAATGTAATCCCTTCCGTGTAGACAGTTGCTGGGACGCTTGAATTTATTAGTTCTTTCAATCCGAGATAGCGGCACTTCCTCAAAAGTTGAACTTGTTTTATTGTACTTCACAACCGATTCAAATTGTAAGTCGCCAGGTGTTGTTATAATTCCAATAACAATCATTAACAAATCTGAGTGTATTGAACTTGTTTCAGCTTCCTCGCCAAAAGTTGCTGCTCCAATTATTTTTTTGATATTCAACTTTGAACATTGACGAGGAGTCACTGAATTCAAAGTATTAATAATAGACTCCCCAGCCAACTTAATAAATGTAGCGTTGGATCTATATTCAACTGGTGACGCACAAGCACAGAATTCTAACGGGACGTCGGCCTCCTCGCAAGTTCTGTTGGGTATTTTAGTAAGAGGACTTATTCCACGCATCTTTGATCCACTAGTAGTACTCCATTCAAAATCTGAAGAGGGAACGTTTTCAAAACCTTTGTAGCCACGGTTCATCAAGACCTCTTTAAAAATCATGTGCATATCAAATGGCGTTGTGAGCTGTTTGGAATTGTATTTTAGTGCATCCAGCCAAGAAGGGTTTAATTCGACGAAAGTATCAGGCAGTTTTATGTACATCGCCGGAAGCTTAGCTTCAAACCAACCGGAAGAAGTACTTCTGGCGTCAAGAAACCTATACCCATGGTCTCCCATTACAAAAAGCAGTGTATTTTTTAAAATTCCTCTTTCTTGCAACTTTAGTAATGTTTCTGAAAGTAAATTGTCGATTGCTTGGACATTTGACATTTTATCATGGGTTAAATCTGTTAGCCACGTCATGATGAAGAAAGGAACCGTCTCAGAATGGGCTAACGTAGACAGATCAAGGATGTAGTTGAGTATCATTTCTTCAGGTCTTTGGTAATTAATGCAGCTGGCAATCTAAATGAGAGTTGTTTAAGATACATTTAATAGTTTTGGTTTAGTTCCCACAATGTTTTTTCATGTACCTTTTGGCCATTGTAAGCTGCCAACATAAACGGCCTAATGTAAAAGTCGGTTGGAGGATTAACGAATCCAGTCTTTAAATAATTAAAAATGGCCAACTCTGGGGCATCTTCCAAAAATGCAGTGAGATAATTACGTTGATTAAACTCTTTCCAAATGTGCGGACAGTCATCCTGGGGATGTAGCCAACTTGGGGAGCAACTATTTTCATACTCTGTCATTGAAGAAGACGCTAAGAAAGCTGCCATGTTAGGAAAGGTATTTTCTCCAACTGTTGAACAAACAACAAAACTTTATTCCACATTGATTGCATAATGAACAAGATTTGCTTTTTTAGTGCATACCTTTTGTGTATCCATTCATTTCCA
>JAHZNK010000777.1:0-11872 GCA_027744615.1 Lepidocyrtus cf. nigrosetosus NNG-2020 | reverse complement strand
AGAGACAGACGAAGGGATCGGGATAGGGAGAGAGATCGAGACTATCACCACAGGGGGTCCGGGAGTAGTGGACACCACCACCACCACCATTATCGAAGTGATAGAGACCGGGACAGGGACGATAGACATGGGAGTGGTGACGATGACTATCGCCACCGTGAACGTGACCACAGAAAATCTAGAAGCAGATGGGATAGTAAAGAGTCTTCTTCCAAACCAAGTTCAAGATGGGATAGGCAACCTGAAGAAGCTCAAGAACTGGGGTCAAAATTAAGTGGGACTGGTGCTGCTGTCTCCAGATGGGACAAAAAGGATGATTCTGAAAGGTCTTTGTTAAGTCATGACACGTTCGGGGATAGGGAACGAAGAAGGAAAAGTAGGAGCAGGAGTCGCAGCTCTAGTCCTTTTCAAAGAAGTGATAGGGACTACTCCAGATATTCTAATCCTTCTCGGAGTGACGTTATGGAGAGGGCCCTTGGAACAGTTGAAAATAATTGCACAAATGACGCTACTAAAAAGACTGGCTCCAATTGGAGCGACTCATCGGACGAGGAAGAAGAAAAGTACAAAAAGCGTGAAGGTCAAAAAGAAACGAATAGTTCAAGAAATTCTCAAATATCAACCTTTGGAGCAGATTCTGGAGAAAATCCGAAATTCTCATCATCATCAAATCCTTATCCCACTGGATTATCCTTGAAGTTGGATCCACTTCCGGTAGGCTTTCATTTATTTGTATTTGCTAGTTTGTACAATCCAATAATATGCTGTATAGTAATGCAAAACGTCTTTTAAATTATTCTGATTTCAGAAACCCAGTATGCCTTTACCCAAGATCCTGTCTGTAACTAAATCTGCAAAGTCAACCAATGTAGCGTCAGTATTTAACGACAGTGATGACGATGAACCTGAAGAAATGCCGGCGGAATGTAAAATGAGAATGAAAAATGTGGGAAGGTAAAATAGGATTTATTTATAACTACAAAAGGATGTAATTTTTAACGCTTGAAGGTCTTCTGAGAAGTAATGAGCATTTTTTATATTTAGGGATACAAAAACAAGTGAAGGGCCTAATTCGTTTGGAAAGACAAAAATTGGATTTTGTAATGTTCGTCATTTAACTGGAAAGGAGTTAGAAGGATCAACTAATCCTGTCCCTCCGAGTAAAAGTCACAAAAAGTATTGACATTTTCCAACTTCTAAACATATCATGAACCTCAATTCAACTTTGAAAATATTATTATGATTAGAGATTATTGACTTGAATGATATTCAAAAATATGCTTACAGATTTCAAATTGCTTACGCTCTTGTTTCTTATCAATTGATTTGTTAATTAGTTTTGAGTTTTTTTCTAATTATGTGACTACCACCGAAAACTTAATTGTATAAGTTTATAAAAATAAATGTTTCAATTTTACTTAAGTTACGATTACTTAACAGTAAATGGTTTTATATTTTAATACAATCTAAAAAGTTCACCAGTGGTGCATTGAAATGTGTGGATTTGATCTGATCATATCTGAAATGACATAATATGATTTAATGATCATCGCCTGATCACTTAAATGTAAACATCATTACGTGTTCACTTACTTACTTTGTTGCTAATTTTTAGGCAAAATATTTGCTATAAATAAAACTCAATAGTTATTAAAGTTTATCTGATGCTATTAAAATACGTTGTATTTTTATTACGTGTTAGAAAAATACTGTTACATAAAATGGACACACGCGAGGAGACTTTCGTCATCTTTCATAATCATCTCATATACCTTTCACCTTTTATGCAACCGCTATACTATATCATTCCCAGCCAAAACGCATATCAGTCAGTACAAATGCAATTTGGACAGTTTACGAAATCAGTTACTTCCGTTATCATTGCTAAAAATTGATAATCATTCCATATCCACAACCAATCACAGACAAGAGCTTCTTGAACACTCCTCCATTTCATCATCTATTAGTTTTTCTTCGGTTGACTTAATAGCAATAATAGCATTTTAAAAATTAGCATAGGGAATGCACAATTATCTGGAATCCCTATTAATCCTGAGACTGAAATTACCTAAGCTAAACTATGCCAAACTAGCATAGCATAAGCATAACATTAAGAAGTAAATGAAGTTTAAGCCACGATGGCTTAAGTAACTTTGCATTAACTTGACGTAAGAAAAAGTTATAATGGAAAGTTTGCTTGTTCCCGTTTCTTCGTTTAAATAGGTTCTTTCTCTTTCATTCTTTTTAATACAGAATGCGACGGTAGGTAATGTCTATGTTGGTGACACTGACACGTTTTCTTTAAAAATGAATGATGTAAAGTTGGACTTTAATTTCCATTCTTAATTTTATAATGCATGGCTTGGCTTTAATTCTTGCATTGGCTTCCTTACATGTTTTTGACTACGACAACATGATTTTGCGTAGTTTGTAGTTAAATGAGAGCATCAGAAACAGGAGCAGAGCAGGATTTGCATAGAATGCATGAGAAACCGGACGGATTTAGAGAAACAAGAACAAATTGAAGCTACTTTTAACTTTTATTTTTAATTACGTTTTGACTTTGAAAGTGACCTGAAGTGCAGAGACAGTTGGTCTTCCTTCCTTCTTTTGATCACATTGCAGTAAGCAGGCCTAAACTTTTGAACAAAACTTAACAGTTTAGTTGGGCAGCGTATTTTTTATTTCTGAGAGTTAATTTCGAGGTTTCTTACTAATGTCGGAAAAGGTGTTCGAAAATAATTTTGATACTTGCCCAAAGGAATCCTCAGAGGTTGAGATGGATCCAGAAGTGCGTGATAAAATGAAGGAGTACTGGAGTCAGTACGCTCCTTGTCCAGAGTCTATGATGCTGTGCTCTGCTGCAAATGACAAGCTTGCTGAGGAAGATCGAACGCAGATTTTGAAGATCACTCCGAAATTAAAGAACAAAAATGTTTTGGAACTTGGTTCTGGAATTGGGTAAGTGAAAAAGCATTACGGAAATATCGTTGGAAGCTGCAAATGTTTCTAGTTTTAACTTTTGTTATGCAATTAAATCCAGGCGATTCACAACGGAACTTGCTAAGCTTGGGAGGAAAGTGACCGCTGTGGATTTCATGGAGAGTTACGTAAACAAAAATAGGGAAGTAAATGGGCATTATCCTCATGTGAGTTTCATGGCTGCTGATGTTACGCAACTTGATTTACCGAAAAATAGGTACGTGCTTATCTTCAAGATTTTATCTACTTTCTTTCGCATTATCAGTTCATCTTTCATCATCATTATATTATAGCACTTTGGATAAGTTATGCAATCATTATATTTCATGTAATTTGTTCTATTTTTGTACATTTGCCTTTCCAGTGTTGACGTTATCTTTACAAATTGGCTATTTATGTACTTAAGTGATGAAGAGGTGGCCCAACTCGTCATTAAGATGCTAGGGTGGCTAAATGACGGAGGTTACTTGTTCATTCGCGAATCCTGCTACCGTCCATCAGGTTAGTAAAGTTCAATGAATGCTGATTTTAATTAGTTTAATGAACATTTTACTTTCATTTAATAGACATTCTGAGAAACAAACAATAAATGTTTAAATAATTGAACTTATTTTTAATATAGGGAATCTCAAGCGCACAACCAACCCAACATACTACCGATCTCCCCTCGAGTATTTCAAAATTGTTCAAAACAGTTACCACCGAACCAAAAAAGGACACGAGTTCTCATTCGTTTGCGAAAAGGCCCTGTCAATTGAAGCTTACATTAAGGTAACATTATTGTACGAATTTTAGGTTCAGGGAGCGTATAAAATGAATTGGGGCAAATTAAGATTGCTTTAACAGTTTATTCAAATGCTTTGTATTTATTTTTAGAATGACAATTTTCCGTCATTATAGCATTATCTCTATTTTTGTGCTATCTTGTCAAATCATTATCGTTCATTGGAAAGTTACATGTTTACCAGTTCCGGTATAAACTTGACTGTTGGTTTACTCCGGCACACGTTTTCATAAACTTTTACGATAGCCTTTCATATCAATGATATTCAGATTTCATAGACCTTTGAATGCGGATCTTAATATTCAGAATTACAACAATGATATCTTCATTCTTTGACTCGCTTGAGCTCGTACGATCTGTCAACATCTAACATAATTCATAAGAATATAATCGTAATAACATTATCAGCATTGCTATTCTAACGACAACTAGAAGGGCAGATAAAAGAAGAAAGAAAACGAGCTTGGTTTATGGTAAGTTGCAATGAATTGAATAGGGACATGACATGAGTTTGAATGTCACCTTCAGTTTCAGTCAGAGAATATCAGCAAAGAAACTGCTTTCAGCTTTGGTTGCTTATCAAACTTATTTTTGCAATTTACATAAGCACGCCAATTTCAATGCAGGTTAAGGTATGGAAATGGCGAGAACTAGGAAAGGAACTGTGTTCATCGGTTTGCTATCCATATCCATTTGCCATTTTACTTAACTTTTAGTAAATCATTGACAAAACCACAAAACCAGCTTTGCTAATATTTTGTTCGAATACTGGTTTGGATTTGGAATAAAAGAAGCAAGTCAAGCGTAGTCTAGTCTCTTTCTTTATTTTCTGCAGAAAGAAGCCAGTTTTCTTTATAAAATACTATTTCCTTTAATACACGTGGGCTTACAACTCACGGTCTTTAAACGAGTAAGCAAAACCAGCCACTGTCGGTCCACTAATATTACGAAGCTACCTAAGCTTGCTAATTACTTATGGAAAATTATGTAATATTCTGTATGAAATAAAGCCTTACTGGTACACGATAAGCAATTATTAGGAGAACTTTGATCTTGTCCAGGGGATGCATTATTTCTAAATTAGGTTTGAGTTTTAGCCGGTTAGCAAAATATGCGATCCAAGCACTTTTAAGTAGGAATGAAGCCAGAATGAAAATGACAGTAAATTATGCAAGCTTTTCTCCTATGCTTTTAGATCAGGTTTATGATGATGCATGGTTGAACTTGAGTTTTAGTTTGAATAAAACTCCATAACTTTTCAGAAACACCTCCGCATTTCTCATTTGCCCTTTAAAAATATTTGTCTTCAATTTCACAGCATTACGGAAACCCATTCCAGCTTGCTTTCATTTTCAAGAAAATGTCTCACTCTGAAGACTCTTACGATTCGTTCCAGGTAAATAATTAACAAATTATTTCAGCTAACTGCAACTGTTATTAAACCAACATTTTGCTACAAAAGCGAGTTATAACGAATAAAATTAATATTATTTAGGCTTTTCTTGATGGCCAACAATATACTGAGGAAGGTATCCGCAGGTATGAGTTCATCTTTGGAAAGACTTACGTTTCCACTGGAGGTCAACTAACCACTGAAGAGTTTGTAAAGCAACTGGATCTGAAAAAAGATGACTTTGTCTTGGACGTCGGATGTGGAATTGGTGGCTCTGCATTCCACATTGCACGCCAATACGGCTCACGCGTTCACGGGGTCGACCTTTCCACAAACATGATTTCCATGGCTGTGAAATACCAAGCGGAAATGGAGGAACCGGTGAGGAAAGTGGTCAGCTTTGAGATGAGCGACATAACCAAGCAGTACTTTGAGCCCAATTCTTTTGATGTAATCTACAGCCGAGATACAATTCTCCATATTGGTGACAAAGAGGCTCTCTTCAACAACTTTTTTGTAAGTTCAAAAGATATGCTTTCGTAAAAATACAAGTGGGAGGAAACTAGAGAAAGGATTTATGCGATAATAAACATGAATTATTATTTAAGAACTGGCTCAAACCTGGTGGCAAGCTCATGATCACCGACTATTGTCGCGGTGACAAAGAAGAGTACTCTGCAGACTTCATGAAGTATGTCCATCAAAGAGGTTATCATCTTCTGACTGTGGGCGAATATGGAGATTTGCTTGAAAAGGTTTGTTGTTTTTTAAAAAGCTGGTCTTTCTCTATAGTTATGAACGGAAAGTTTTTCGAGAGAAAGATTAAAATATTTTTTCGTCTTTACTTTCTTGTGCGTAGGTTGGCTTCCAACAAGTTGCTGCCGAAGATCGAACCAAACAATTTATTGATATTTTGCATAAGGAATCAAAGGAGTTTGTTGCAAAGAAAGAAGAATTCTTGGCGAAATTCTCAGAACAAGATTTCAACTACATTTTGAACGGATGGAGGGACAAAGTTGAGCGTTGTTCTGATGGAGATCAAGCCTGGGGATTCATTACCTGCTTATAAACCAAAGAATTAATAACATTACCGTGCGCTTAATGAAATATATTTTGTAATTCTTTATATTTTGACTATTCTAATGATTGGACCTTGCATGTTCCCGTTAATTGTTAAAAATATTCATTTTATGATTTGATGAAGTTAGGAAATGACAGGTATAAAACTTTAAACCGAAAAATAAATGCATGAGTTTACTGCAGTATAAAGTAAATGTATTTACCCTTCCATTTTATTTGCATTTTGTTGTTCAGTAATACGAAATAGTTTAGGAACAGGATATGGATTTGATAAAAGGTGTACGTGATTGCCAGAGAACACCAAAAATTAATGTTTCAATTTCATGCAACCTTGTCCAGGATTCTCTTATTGCTCAAATGCCCAGTCGAATTCCTTGTCCATGACCTATATTTTCATCAAACAGACCAAAAAGCAACCAAACCTTAGCATAGAAGCAAAAATCATTTCCTCTAATTCCTATTCGTTTACTTCCATTTCCTTTCTTTCAATTTTGACTGTTCTTTTCTAAGTTAGTAATCATTCAATAGAATTTCTGTTTCCAAAATAAAAATATTAAATTCTTACTTCGTCAGGCAGACATTGTTGACCTTGCAGAGTCTCGGACTCCTTGCAAACGAGAAAAAATATCCAGGAAAATAACAAAAATGAAAAGGGCAGATGTACAGTGGGATTGTCCTAAAACTTTTTCAATTAAAAAAACTCACCTAAAATGCATATAACAATGAAATATAATAGAAAGCAAAAAAGAATTTCATTTTATTTTACTCTCTGCATGAGTCTTTGTCAAAGTTTTCATATCTTCGCTTGTGTACTGCAAAGCTAGATTTAAAAATTATGATTAATAAATACCCAATTCATTTAGAGTTTAACGAAGGGGAATCATAAGATTAATCCTTGTTAAACCCTGTTTTATAGTACATAAAAGAACAGTTTCTTATAAGGAGCGAAGCTAAAGAAGGTACTTAATTCCCTTCGTTTTCTTCATTGTTTTCTTAACAGCTAAACATTCTCCCTCTCAATTTTGCCTGAACATATTAAACCACAACGGATTTCTTTATACAGAGAAGGAGAGGGAAGAAGTAGAAAGGAAAAAAGAAGGCAACGTACAAAACTAAACATTTACAATCCACACCACCACCGCTTTCCTTATTTTATCAATCAAACAGGACAAAGAAAACAAAGCAGTAACGAACCTTAAGCGCCAAGTAGTACCAACCAAAAGCCGCTATAAAACTATCAACTTCTTTTTCTATATAAAAAGTTTCATTTCCTCTTTACACACAAAATGATTCTATATAAGCTACAATGTTCATATAGGTAAATATCCCTGCAGAGCTCTTAATATCTGTAAAAATCAACCTTCCTTCCCTTCTTTCTATAATTTTTTGACAAGTAACAAACGTCTGAGTATGGATGAGTATGAAAATAACGAACAAACAATCTCGTCTATCCATCCCTAATCATCCTTTCTTGCCCCTCTCCCCACCACCACCCAACTTCATCATCATCTCTTCAAATACATCTCTTCATGTTTATACATCAACCTAACGAACATTTACTTTTCTATAGAGAAGAACGCTTATTACATAGAAATACAGGTAAGCGTATGTATTTATGAATTGAGCCGAGTTCATACGAAGGAAGAATGAAGCTACGAAGAAGCCCCTACCCCACACCCACCACCACAGCAAAAATGGCGAGTAGTGCAGAGAACCGTGCTTTTTGGCTGAGAGAGTTTTTATTCCGTTGACTCACAGAAAATGACTCACGATTTTGTATAAGGTTGACGGTTGGCTTCACTTTGAGCCTCACTCAAACTCTGTTCTCTCACTGCTTAACAAGAAGGTTGAAGTCTGCGTTACTTGACTTCTCTTTTTGGATAAAAAAGAATCAAACTTTCAAATTTTGACAATTAATCTCATTTTAATTAAAAATATAAAACTTTATTTTTGTGTAAACGCTCGTTCGTGAAATCACCGAAAAAACTTCAAAATGGTAAGTGAAAACAATTTTTTAATAATTTTATTACCTGGCATTGCTGTTTAAGAGGGAAGAAGGACAATAGGGAAAATGGCGGATAAGAGAATTGTTTGACCGTTATCATGTTCCACTTATACCAAGTTAAGCTTTCAAATTGTTTTAATAAGCTTTCAAATAGGATTTTCGAATAGGTTTTTACATATCAAAATACACTTTTAATGCATCTTTTTAAAAATTTGCCGTTTTTGGTTATATTTTAAAAGTATTGTTTAGCATGATTTTAAATAATTTTGGATTTAAGGCCTATTTTATTTTAGTTGATTATTTTTTATAATTTAATGAATTAGTTTTCAAGTAGATTGATTTCGTTAATATGAAGGTTAAATAGAGGCAGGGCAGTTTTTTACTAATTTCATCCATTTCAGTTGCATATTTCAAATTAAAAGAGTTCAAAATCTTTGAATAAAAGTTCGTTAGCCGCAATCCACATAGCATCAGCATCTTTCTTCTGTCATTCTTGATGATGCGGATAAATAGCGGTACGGTACGCCGTTGATGATGATGAGAATGATGCTCTCTCCGTATTCAGTCTTCATTTCATACATATTTATACCCACTTCAGAGTTAGAAATCTACACAAAAATGCTAGACTTAGACTTACTAGGCTTTTTAGAAAAGTTGTTTGTTAGTAAGCAATAAGCAAGTAAAGTTAATTCACAATTTATAGACTCTCATGTAAAGGCAGTACATGAATTATACATGTTTCTCTTTATAAAAGAAAATTCTTTGTACTGTTCGCTCCACTCCTATTTTTTCAGACATAATCTTTCTTTTCTTTCCCACATATTGATTCAGTCTGGGTTTTTCTTTTTTACTGCTGCATTGCATGATTCACTTTTTTAACATGAAACTAAATGAAAATGCCGGACGAGGAATCAAGAAGTTTGTTTCTGCATGACTTGAATAGGGAGTGAGCTCTCAATAGGCAGCAAGCCGGATAGAATGAATTGAGATTAGAAAGAAAGGAATGTGAATGACTGTTTTCTTCGTTTGCTGCATTGCATATTTTTATGATAAGAATTTATTATGCTGTAAAAAATAGAAATCGTAAGAGATTTTGTAGGAATTTAGGTTCATTTTAAGGGCAACTTAAAAGCAGGTTCATTGCCAAATATGATTTTAACAGATGAAATGAAAATGATTACAAATCCAAAGATTTATTTATAAACTAAACCAGAAAAAACCCTTCAGCTTTTAATTCTAAAAATAGATGAAAAAAGTCATTTCATTTTCACATCCCTCTCCGCCTAGTTACACCTACGTTTAAGCCATCTTTCACACACCCTTCTCCATTCTCACAAAAATAACGCATTATCATCTTCTTCATGATTTTAGCATCCTACAACAACACAGGAAGAGTTTATCTGAACAGTTTCAACCTTCAAAGATTCATTTTACCCCGATATGATCACGTCACGATCACATCATAACAAATCTAATTTACATTCTGCTCTCTTCCCAATGACAAACGTCCCTTCTGGAACTGTTCTAGTAATTAGTGACCAGATAATGTCAAACTGTATTTATGCAGGAGGGACCATATTCATTCATTTTCCTCTATTTCATAGTAATTATTGAACATTTTGCCTCATATCGTAATTGACATTAATAGTTCTTCTCCTGCTAGCCCAAAGCCACAAGCTATGTAATTATAATTACGAAGGAGGAAAACGCGGAGGAGGAGGTGGGGTAAACGCCATTTTGATTTCTTGCTTCGTCTTCAATTCTTGAAAAATCAACTTTTTTCCTCCTACACAATTTTACTTAATCTTAACTTCTTACATGAATTGGGTTTGCCCTCCTCCTCCAAAAGCCAAAAACCATTTTCATTTCAATAGAATAATTTCACCTTGTGCAATAAATATGGCGGTGGTGGCATGACACTACGCTCTTCACATTCCAATTATGGTAACAACAGAAGAGTAGTGGCGATGATGAGATCAGAGATGATTGTGTAGATTACATTATTACATTGCAACTCTTTTTTGTTACGTTGATGCGTTCTCCTCTCTGAGCTAAATAACAGTCATATTGCACTATAGTTTTTTAAAAGTCTTTGCTGTTGTTGTTTGGCTCAAAATGAATTTCATTTTCAAAGTAAATGATGAGGCAATGCATCATCCAAAAGTTTATAATCACTTCACATCATCTTCATTATCATCAGCATGAACATTATTTAATTTTTTCCATTGTAAAAATAAAAATGGCTTTAATTGCGAGGTCACTTTGTTTATCCTCATCGAGCCAAAAAAAAAGTTCCAACATGGACCAAATATATTTACTACCATTTTTGTTGATTTGATGATTACAAAAGCCCAGGTGTAGAGACTTTAGCCAACTGCTTTAAATTATTTTACATGGAAGCTTAGAGTGCTGAAATAATACATTTTTTAAACAATTCATTAATTTCCAAGCTCATTTATGTTGTTTGCTCTTCTTTCCATATTTGGAAATGATTTCATCACGACCATCAACTCTTTGCTCTGATGAAAAGTTATTGTGTGTAGGTTCGAGCTTTTGTGCCGGCACAGGATGAGAAGGTGGAAAAGATTTACTGATTAGGGCATGGCATGTGTCTATGCGTGAATGTGAATAAAGTTAAAAATTCCAACAGGATTATTATGATTTGCTGTTGGGAAGATGATTAAACAATAAAAAAATCGTCTGCTTAAATATTACAATGATTATGAGGGAACTAATCGTATCATCTAATCTAAACACTTTTGGCAAATACACCAACGCGAAAAAATAGATCAATTTTTTCTCATTGTAAACTTTTATTACGATCAAGCTAATGCAAAACTTGATTTTGCCGATTCGATGCCGGCTAGCAGCAACATCATTATCATATCTCTCTGGACTTGAATATAATTGATTTAGTGATGCGTTTCGGCAAATAAATTGTAGTTACTTTTTGAAGGTAGTTTGATTTAGTACTGTTCGCTTCTTTAATTAAAGTTTATGTATAAAGCAAGCGCAGCAGATGCTTCTTAAATGACCCCTTTTGGGTACGAATGGTTTGTGATTATGTAGGACATTATATTTTACATTTTGTTTGCGATGTGAATCTGACATGAAATCAAAAGTTAATGAGAGAGTAAGAGAGCTTGTTAAAATGTTGATCTCTTCTCTTCATCTATCATCCCACTTCCAATTCGATACATTCTTGTCTATAGCCGTGGGTGAAAGTCACAATAGCCATATATGGGCAAGTTTACCATAAATGGATGAAGAGCTGGGCTATTTACAAGGAAGAATAAACTTTTATGGTAATTGTCGAGGACGTTGGCAACTTGGCAAGCACATAACTCATGTAACTAGCAAACATTATGAATATTATGGGGTTAAATGAAATGACTTTTGAGCTGACTGAAGGGGTTAGCAACAGCAGATACGAAAGGACATTGTCCTAATCTTACGTGAATACAATTTGACAAACATTTTTTTCTTCTTAACAAAATAGATGAGGTCCGTACTGGAACCTACCGTCAACTTTTCCACCCTGAACAATTGATCACCGGAAAGGAAGATGCTGCCAACAACTATGCTCGTGGACACTACACCATCGGAAAGGAAATTGTTGACTTGGTAC
>JAHZNK010000776.1:0-12056 GCA_027744615.1 Lepidocyrtus cf. nigrosetosus NNG-2020 | reverse complement strand
ATTTTGTTGTAGGCAATTACCACCCAATTTACAAAATATACAAAAACTTTCACATTTTTCAAATGTGTCAATAGTGAAATGAAATTTAAAGTGAGTGTCACTTTAAAAATATTTAAAAGAATTATTGACTAGACTGCGTGGCACCTCCACAACGGACTTGTCAAAAACGTCTCGTTACGCTACAAAGAACAGAAGAAAGAAAAGAGCTTTTTTGTTGAACTGTGACAGGGTTCCGACAGCCCCAAACAAATGAATAGTTCAAAAAATCTATTACACAGTCATAATCACAGAGGCATTTTACTTTATAAAATAAAAAGTGGAGCTCGTCATAGTTGACATTATAAGTTTCATAGTATAGTTTTCATCCGTGAATTTTTGATTTTGAAATTATTTTGATTCAATATTTCATAATGTTTGTTGGTCGTCCCCTGCATTGATTTACTTTGTGAAATATTAGATTCATTTTGATTTCAACCAAATTTTCCGCTAGTCATTTATTCTAGCAAAATTCCCTAAATGAAGTACAACAACGCATGTCACAATCACAGAAAAAATAAGTTTTTTGGATAATTTTCTGGGCGGAACCCTTCTCAATTCTTTTTTCAAACAACAAAGCTTTGTTATTGCTGTCCTCTCCTCTTTTCCCCCTTCGGGAATAAAAGAGAGGGAGACACAATGGGGAGTAAACCACACAGTCAATTCAATTATCACATCAGATCAGTCTCAGAACGAAATCCCTTTCTGTTTGCAGGAGCAACTCTTCGGCAAGAGAATGGGAGATCAGAGAAGAGAAGCAGGAAATGCAATGAAGGTGGCACAACATCCAATTTATTAATATTTTATAAAATGATATCATTTCTTCAGTTTAAAATGTCAGTCAAGGAGGATTTCATAATTTCTTCAAAGGAAAATTCAATAATAATATGCGTATGAATGTTTCCTTTGCTCGCCACCAGTTCACGTTGGGTTGATAGAATAACAAAAGTTACGAACGGATATGTCATCTTTTCTTATTATTACCAAACGAAACTTTATTATTAAGGTTTTTCCTTAAAAGATTTTATTTTCAGAGGATCATTTTTGCCTCCTTCGTTTTCATTCATATTTCAGGATAGAAAATGACTTGGAAAAAAATCTCACACGATCAGAATTGCTTATATAAAATGCCTTTCGTATTTGGACGGACCTGCCTGCCTGAGAAAGGAAGTGAAATCATTTTGGAAAGAGAACAATTCTACAATAGTTTATAAAACTTAAGCAGACCACCACCATCATACCTTTAACGAATAAACGAATTGTGTGTTATGAAATCTATGTATTCACTCATGACAATTTTATCGGCAAGTTTGGACAGTAAAATAAAAATAAAAGTGACATGATTTCATATCCCGTCCGTCCTGTCATCATGTCTTGGCAGGGAACAATAACAATAATGGAATGCAAATGAGATTGAAATAATATTTGGGGGAAACAGGAGACAAATAAACCGCAAGCATGAACAATTCATCCTTATTCTCCAGCAAAACTACAGGAGCAGCAGCTTTTCCATTCATTTCATTCTTTTCCAGAAAAACAATCTTCGAAAATGTTAATAAAGTATAGCCCCATTATTTACAAAGAATGAAAAAGGTGTGGAACTCTCTTATGGAGGTATTGAGTGCTGCTGATGATGGACACGTTTAGAATGATGAAAAGTATGAAATGTGTTGACAAATCGAAGGTCACAGTCATCATGATCATCATCATCATCAAAACAGATATCTTACCCCGCGGATTAAATTTGCTGTATTTTTGTATGACCAAACACGTTTGTCATAAACTGTTGTATGAAAATTGAACACATTTTTGAATTGAGTTTCAGCATGCCACAAAAATGTTTCTGATCAAAATATAATCCCGCTGTGATATTTTATACATATGCATAGATTCATTTTCAGTTCATATTTTTTGTGGAGGATAATCCCTCAAAAACCATTTCTCTTTCGCTCTTCATCTATTCTGCACAAATGTGAAAAACATTTTCATTTTTTATATTTCGTCATCATAGTCATTATTATCATCATCATTATGTAGATAGCGGCATTGCTGATTTCTGAGTATAAATCCAAGCGAGGCAAACCTTGCATCGTTTGTACAGTGATCGGCCGATGTCAATCATCAACGCAGTGTTGGTTGTATGAAAAAGAAACATATTTTTGTGAGATAGGAACAGAAGGGAAAGAACAAACTTCACCTTCATTGCACTTCAATACCTACTATTTTTCATGTAGATCTTCATTTGGGCAAGAGACCAAGGCTTGTTCAATGCTAAAGTGCACCTCAAAAACCGCTGCAGCTACTTCTCCGCTGATTGAATTGCTATGAAAGTCGACTTGATATAGATATATATGATGATGATGATGAAGGGAAGAAAATAGTGTTGTTTTTACAATTTTAGTTTGAATGTGATTCGCCGACAGAAGCTTTTACAGAAGAAGAGCAGCGGCACTTCGTTTTGAAGATTTAAAAGCGCATAAATATGGAAAGATCAAACATGAGGTCTTTTCTTAAGTTGGAATAAAGAGATCTTTTCAGTTTTTTCAACACACACTTGGAAAAATAGGCGTGTAATAATTAAATGAGTTACTTGAAAAAACAGAAAAATACACACAATTATGCCCATTTGTTACGATGGACCTGTTCAGTACCGCTTGTTAAAGGCTGGTTTTTCAAAAATTCTTTATTTTGATTACCTACCTGATTTAATGGAGAAAGTCTTTCGAGTATGATGGTTAAATTATATATATTAAATTCCACCGTGTGAGATCCATTCACATTTCGGTGAATGTGCGACAGGATAGGATTCTTTCTATTCAAGTATGGACTCTTTGCAATTGCGAATTTCTCTTTCAATCTTTGCTCTACCAAATCAATTTCATAAAACAACAGCAAAGCATTAATTGAAAATTCATATTCCATATTAAACCTTTCAGTTTAAGTAAGCCAAAGGAAGGCACTTTCTCATTTGCATGTACACATGAGAATATCCTTTTCAAAGATTATTTGCTCAAAACTGTATTTACACAATATTTTCATTCTAACATTCGTAAAAAGTTTGACTTATTTGTTAAAAATAAAATAACTATATTTACTGTAAAGAAATCATCCCTACATCATCCTTTTCTTTTTATTTTGAAGGTAGAATGGAAGAAAAGTAAACAGGAAAAGTAGGAATGATGTCACCCATCCGTACATTTTTATTCATCGCAATAATAAAAAGATAAAGATGAGTTCCACCCACCCACCCCTAGCAAGAAATAAATTGTAACCAAGTAATAAAAGTAATGGGAAGTAATCTCCGTGGAACACACACTTGGTTTTTTCTTCTTGTAAGTCAACCAGTCGAAGTCACTTTCTCACGAATTGGGAAAAATACCAAAATTTACTATTTTTCCTGTTCCTTCCTTTCTCATTTTTATTATTATCATATCCTGCATCTTATTATATCATTTCTTTTCTTCTTGCCCATGGCTCATCTTTATCCGGTATCATTTCTTGGATTATATTTTTCCCTTCTTCTGCACTTCCCAAATATTTATTAATGTGAGTGAGTAAAGTAATTGAACCAACTCATTCAAATCAGGCGTTACTTCTTATTCCTCTATTCCAAAACCTCTTCCCGTTCATTCCAATATACTTGATGACTACCTGAAGATGATGCGAATAAAATGAATTTTCTAAAAATGATACAGAATAGAAAAAAAAGTTACTGGAAAATGGAATCTTGTCGGATGTCATCCACAAAACAAATTTATCATCAACCAGTGAAAGAGGTATTCCATGGAATCACTACGCTGTTCTTTTCTGTAATAAAGTTCCATCTGACATCTTTTTCTTTGCCCTGAGCTTTTTTCATTACGCTAAAAAGATATAGTAAAAAATGGTTCCAAATGAAATTAAACGGTAGCAACGGTTGGAGAAGTTACTTTTTGAGTGGGTTTCCTGCCGAGATGGTGACATGGCAGTAAGTTGACGATGATATTAATGTGAATATGACCTTTTGTATTTTTTAAGTGAAAAAAGCAACGACGAAAATCTTAAATTACTACATAAAAAATAAAAATAGGGAACACCTTGCTTTAAAATCTTTTGATGTAACGTTTGGTCCGTATCAAAATTACTTCAAGAAACCAGAAATGCGACGATTGTCATCACCACTGCTGTTACAAAATCATGGGAAAAAACCTGCTTCTGGCATTTGAGGAGAAAAATGAAAAATATTAAAAAAGGAAACCCCCAAAGCGAGTCAAGAAATAAACAAAAATTGATATAAAAATGGATGTGTCCCCCCAACAATAAGAAATGGAGAGATGTTTGTTTGTCCAATTTCAATTTTAGTTTTCTGTGAATAAAAATATGACATATTAAATCCTGTTCATATTTGTAGCGAATACCTTCTAATTTATTGTTGTAATTTCATTCAGTTAAATCGGAAATTCAAAAGCAAAATTATAAAAAAGCAAATGGTTTGTAACGAAACAAATTTTTATTCGTCGACAAATTGTTCGTTTTATTCAATCGGTTCTTTCTAAATGGAAACTCGCCACAATAGAGACAAGAACAGTAGCGAAAAGAATCAAGAAAGTAGCCCTTATCGAATAAAGCAGTAGCCCTTTTGATATAAAAAAGGGGAAGGGATTCAACCTCAATAAAAATTGTAATTTTTCTTGAATTTTTACTGAATGAATAAGATTGTGAGCTCTCAAATAATGTGTAAGCTTGGTCCAACTCACCCACGAAGATCAAATAAAATAAATAAAGCCTTCTTTTCCTGTGATTCTTAATATTTCATAAGATATGATTTGATATGATAAGAAATGATTTTTAAATTGGCCAAGCCATTCATCCAAGAAAAAAGATACTTTTCTAAAGAAGGAACGGAAAGGATTCATGAAATTCTTTTATGTTTAGCTGAAGGGACTGAGAAGAGAACCAACAGATCTTAAAAGAGGCTATTTTTTATTATAAAAAAGGATGAAGAAAGTAGCAAAGCAACCTGCCGGATTCTATCATTTACACAAAGATGCTTCTTCAACAAAAAATGAATTGAATTTGGGAGATGATGCGTTGTTATAGTAAGACCTGTGGGAAATCGGGTGAGACTTTTGCCTCACAACGCGGTATGGTTTCTTCATTTTTTTCGTCTTCCAAAAGTCCTTCCTCATCCTCTCTTTGAAGGAGAAGAGTTCTGAATGGATTGAATGAGAAATCTTCACTTGGGTTGAAGATGCAGGAAGACAAGCGTATGTGTGGGAGCCTGTAGCGTGGCTAAAAATAAAATTTTGTAAAAACGAATAAGGAGAAGAAGCAAACAATTTTACAAAAGAATGGAAATGAAGATCTATTTCATACAGTCTTTTAAGAAAGGAGAAATTTGTAAGAAAAGTCCATTGTTTGATTTTTTATTTGCTCTTTATTGCAAACAAAAACCGAATAAATAAAGTTCATAGAATATTTTTTAAACAATAATTTGTTTGCTCATTTGTTGTCCATCAAGATGTTTACTTAAATATTGTATTAGATTCTAAGTTTTTACCCCAGGTGGGTCTATATATCCTTTTCCAATTTTAATTTAACATTTAAAACGTTTACAGAGTACTCAAATTAGCCTCATGATATGATGAGCTGCGCATGTTCCAGCAAGTACCACTTTGTTCATGACTGATTAAATTGATTAAATTCTCGACAGCCTCTTTTCATTCTTTAATCTATCAAAGTGCAGCTTCTTAACAATACTCGGAAAGACTCAAACTCAAAGTTTGCTTTAACCGAAAATGGGAATTTCCATGAAAAAGTATTAAAATACTGATCTCATTCCTTTTTCCAGAAAATTTCATAAAAGCGGAAGCGCTTTTATCATATTAAAATCATTTCTCGTCCTACTATTTATAAAAGAAAACTATGCGAACATACAGAGGACGGAAAATTTGGAAAAAGTCTTTGTTTTCAAAACTTGTGCAAAACAATGATATCGGGAAGAATGGATAAGTGGACCTTGCCGTGTGCTTGTTTTTAAACTAGATCCATGATCCAACAAAGCACGCACACGCACAAAAAAGAGTGCACGAGACTTGTCAAAAAGGAAACCGGAACCAGTCAAAAAATATTGCTCATTCATAGCTTTTAAAAAGTAAATATATCGCTGGGCGGTGATGGTAAATCTGATATTAAAGATTTCAAGAGCGCACTTGATTTCTCTTGTTGACTCATATAGTGCAAGAGGAGTTGATTTGGAAGGATTTAAAAGATTATTTTAGCAAGATGCCTTACGCAGTTGGCTAATTGATTACGATATAAACTACAATGGAATGATGTGAAAATAGAACTTTTTGTGGTTTTCACGAAGGAGTGAGCAAAACCAGCAACAATTTCATTTTGTTGAATGACACGACAAGCAAGGGTGAAATTATATCCAAATGCAAACTAAAGCTTCCTCCCAAAGCCAAAACACGAGACCTGTCACGTGTCCATCCTATTCATGGATGTTCAAAATTTTGATTATGTAGTCCTGATAAATTAGTTTGCATGAAAATATTTTGTATCCCTTTTTACTTTCTCCCAATTTGATTCCAATGATGATAATTGAAACTGAAGATTTTCTTTACAGTTATGAAAAAGGCTAAAAACTAAACATTGTTTGCTTTTATCTCAAACAAAGCTCTGATATTTCACTGAGTATTTGTTGATAAAAGTAGCCAATTTGAAATTTGAGTTTCTTCTTATGTCAGTCCATTTGCTAATCCTTTTCAGTAGTCCAACGTAGATAATGCTAGAGAATGATAAGAGGACAATTAAATGCAGAGGATTGAGATTTTATTCTTTGATATTACGATGGCTTCTGCCGTCCTTTGTGTTGGTAAACTGACTCCGAATACATTTCATTCCTCATTAGTATGATTAGCCCAAGACTGGTGAATGGTGATTATTATGTTTTGGTAGATGCAAAGATCCTGGTTTTGCTTTATCTTTATTACACGTAATACATTGTCAAACTTTAAAGATTCATATTACAGTTTGATTGAACTGCGATAAAAACCAATATAATTCTATTTAAAGTTTTTTTCTATTTAATTTTACCCATTAGCTGAATTTATGATTAAATATGGCTCGATTTGAAAGTAAGTTTGTGCTTGATTTTCAGAGTTAAATATATTTGGCGGATTTTTATAAACAAAATACTTTAAAGAATTAAATGATTCACTAGAATCATATATTCATCATTATCAAGGTTGAAGGTAAAAATCTTTTGGGCACGAGCTACACAAACCAGAGTGGTGGTGCCATACGAGCTTGAAAATGGCTTATATAATTTGTTCATCAAGTTGTTTTGCCGTCTGAAGCCACATCTGTACAGGTGTGCGGACTATTAATTACTTGTATAAAGGCAAAAATGGCATAGCAGATGTACTTTTGCTCTGCCACATTATTACAAAACTCTCTTTTCTCTCTCAATCGGATTGATTTTGATACTTTCCTCGCTTATGTCACTTTTCACAGCTACTTATACTTATTTTCATTAAAACATTAAAGCAGATCGGGCACTTTCAATCTACACAGATGTTGCTCTTGTTGTTCCTCTTTTGATCTATTTTCTCCGTTTCCTCGCTCCTCTTATCATACCGTTTGCTTTTCAGAGAACCCTAATTAGCCAGGAGCTGTATTAAATACGTAATATTATGGAAAAACACATGAAAGAAGGAAACCCTTTGATATCCAGAAAATCTGGCGTAACAAATTTTCACCTTGTTTACTCTCCTTTGTCAGAGAGAGTATCTCATTTTTAGATAAGAACAAGACTGTGAATACGATTTATCAACTGCCTTTCACCATCCTCTGTCTGCGATCTGGTTAAAATCAAATCTGTTAAAGATAAAAAATTGTAGCATTTTGTAGGATTTTCATCTTGTTTTTCTTTGTGCACGAATGTTTATTACAAGGATCTAAAAGTAATGACTCATTTCAGTAATTTAACATATTTAATATCTTTGCATTAATACTTTTACCTTAATTAAGAATGTTGATGAGGGTAATGGTTGAAAAGTAGTTGATATTTAATAAATCTGTTGATAATTGAGCTATGCTTGTGCTATATGAGCTACTGTTTCTGATTAAAGACAAAAAATCAATGGGGGAATTGGAAAGTGTTGTTATGTCGCTGTCACATATGTGCCATCTCAAGTCAATGATATTTATTTTCATGATGGTAAAAAGCTCTTATTGATTGAAATAATATGCAAAAAAGAAATGAAAGCGGATTAGAGTAATGTCCATTATTTGGTTTATTAGCATTATCCGTTTGATATTGAATGAATACCATCTTTATGCTTGTTAGATTGGATGGTGCGAAGCAAATAAAATAGAGTGCAGATGGAAAAGGATTAATTACAAACAGTATCAAAAATGTTCTCGAATTCACCAGAATTAGATGCTGGAATAGAGGAATAATAAATAATAAATGTCAATGCTATTGCAAAAGTATAATTGTAAAAAGGTTCCATTTTTTGTCAAAATCCAAAAATCTAAACCAAAAAATAGATTGCAAATGTTCATCTCTTGATCTTAACTAGCTATATTACAGATGAACGTTATGCTATCATCCTAACAATAATTAAATAAACCGTTATGGGACTCGTTTAAGCATTAGCGTGCAAGGCAATGATTCAAAAAGATAATTGCGAATAATTTTAAGACACCTTTTTCATGATAGTTTCCTACTAATCGTTATAAATGACTCTGTCATTTTGTAACTTCAACCTGTGTGCACCAACAGAGCAGTATCATAACATTATCGTTATTATTATTAAAGGCTTAATGTCTCCTTTTATTTATTAAAACTTTTTATTTATTAGTCGCAGTCCTTTCTTTCTTAAAATTGCCTAAAAATTAAACGAAGAGAGATCGGATAACTGAATGCCTTATATCAGAGAGAGAAGTGGAAAAGGGTTAGAAGAAAGGAGCAGCAAAGTAAATCTCACAATTATAACGTACTTTTAAAATCCTTTTCCATTGTATAAAATAAATAAATAAAAACTGTGCAGACTGAGAGAGAGAGAGTTTGTAGCATTGTAACTGAAGCTGACAAATTTTAAACGTGCATTAGAAAAAAATACGCTTTTTCAAAATTTTAATCCTATTCAATCCAGAAAGCATTATAATCTGTTCAGAAAAAAATAATTTTTTGTAACTTCTGCTACGTTTTCAATTGCGACAATGACTCATATTATCATGAATTTCTTTTGCTTTTATTGCTATAGCTAATGTCCCTTCTTCCTATTTCCCTTTGTTGAATAAAAAAGAATAAAATAGAAAGACAAAACCCAATTTTTCATTTGATAATAAAAATTACTTAAAAACTGGCAATAGTTTGTAAGTGTAGCCATTGCCTTTGCCACCAGCATTAGAAGCCCACGCGAGACACTAATCTCCCATTTTCCTGTCATCCAGGGATAATTTAATAGAGGATTTAATATTTAACTTTGTATCAAACTCGCAATTAGGAATACACTTTACTCGTCTTATCAATAGTTTAAAAAATAACGAAATTGCTTGAATTTTTTGAGAAAATAAGCATTTTAGTTGCAATAAATGCAGCACAAACCATTGCACGGGGTAATTAGATGGGATCTTATCAAATAATTTTTCACTATTATGTGGTGGTTAACCAATGGCCTTTCCTTACACTCGCCATTCACGAATCATTTACAAATAATAATTTTATTGAATAATATAAAATGATGATCGCAAGAGAACATAACTACGCTTCAGCTTTATAAAAGAAAAACCAAAGAAAATGACATGACACATTACATTAATACATTCTATCATACTTTTTATTATTTCATTTTTTCATCGTCTTCTTCAGCTTCATTTATTGCTGCACGCTATGCACGCTTCCTTTCCTCCTTCTTTGTATTTTCTATTTTCCATTCACAAAGTTAATCTCTCTGTGAAAGAAAATAGCAATAATAAAAAGGCAATAACAATGAAAATAAATAAATAGCCGAGGGAAATTTAATAATGAAAGGAGAACGTTAATAAAAATCATTTCTTCTTGTTGGGACGCTGCTGAAGACGAGGATGATGTGTCAAGTCAAAAATGCTTGTTCCTCTTTGGCCAAAAAGACGAAGCAATAACAGATCTCGCACTGCGCAGATGACAATTTCTTTAAAGAGTTTTAGTCATTTTCCCCTTTCACAGCTCATTTGTTTGAACATAAAGTAAAAATATGAATAATTAAACATAAAAGAATATTTTTTTAAAATTGTGAGTCGTGATTAAAAAGGAAAGAAAGAATGTGAAAGTACCACTCCAAATCTTGACTTACGATTGAATTAATTGCACATTAATTAAGAGATTAACTTGATTTAGAAAATGTGACTGCTGCGATTAGCATTATATTAATGAACACAAAGACCAGGAAAAATAACATGAAAAATGTTTTCAAGAAAAGTTTTTATATTCGGTTGTGTACAATATGTCTAGTTTTTTGCCTGAAGTTATCTTCGTCATGCGTGTTTCTTGTCATGCAAGCAAGTACACAGTACATAGTGGTTTTTTTACTTTCAGTTTACTTTTTAATTAATATTCGTCATATTTGAATGACTCAATAACAATTTTTAAGCTTCAAAAAGTCCAATTAATTCAATTTGACAAGGTGAGTAATTTAATTTACCAGAACGTCTCTCAAGTTAAGCCAATATAAAAGCATCAGTAGTTACATACAGTGCTCATTAATATTATAATACAACGTTCCTTTCCAATCCAACTATTAAAATGTTCCAACAAAGATGCTAATTAAAGGTTTGATAGGAGTATTTTACAATACTAAAGGAGAAGAAATAATGACCCTTACCTGTTCGAATTTTTTCCGTTTCCCTGCTCTCTAAATAACTGAATAAAGGAAACATTTTAATCGGATTTGTCTTATGATGCAAAAAAAAAGTGCTTATGTAGAATCAAAGTGCAATTTTCCCTTCTCATTAGCTGCCCTATTTGATGAATCATCAAAAGAGAACATTTTTTGAAAACGGTATATTTCAGTAGAGCACTAGAAATAATTTAGCTTTTACAATTGTTTCATGAATGTCAGGGACGGTGAGTAAAGTGCTCATAACACACTGATTGTAGCAACAAGGTCTTTTGCCTTTTTATTGGAATTAGTAATTCCAGTTAAATACAATTTATTTACTACGTTATTTATTACAGATAAAGAACAAGAGATAAAAGAGAGTAAAGCTCTTGACAAGACTTAACTGTTTATAAGTCAAAGTTTAATTCAAAGAATAAAAAACAGTTAAATTGGGTTTCTTACAACCTACTTAACAAGTCAAGAATAAATCCACTTTTTGTTTGTTATTATTATTAAGTATTTTTTAAGTTATAAAACAAAATCCACTTAAGAAGGACAGAGAGAGACAAAGCTAACATGTTAAATTGACAATAAAAATGTAGAAATTATGTTATTAGCGTGAGTGGGCTCATATTTATAGCTCTACTTACTTATTATCTTTTGATTTGATTTGATATGATATGATCCTATCATCATTATCTTTACAGTTTGAAGAAGTTAAGAAGATCCCGTTCTTGAATTACAAATATTTTTTCTTCTTCAGAGTAAATAATATCATCAAAAAACCAAAAGAAAATATGATGAAGAAAAAAGAAGCCGAGAAAGATGAAGTAGAATGGCACACAAAAAATAATGTCTCTCTCTTCCTCCCAATCTGCTTACTTACATATTATATTTAGCTTTAAGCTTTTTAGCTTCCTCCTCAACTACTCTTTCTTCTTTAGTCAGACTAAGTTTGTAAGCTTTTGTGATTTCTTTCTAGAGAGGAGGCTGCTGCTGATTCCACACAAGAAAAAATCATCATCAAACAAACGGAAGCTGACAATAATAAGATAGATTTTGTGTAATAATATGACTTGAGAGGATTTTCATGTGTAAATACGAATTATGAAGATAGATTTGCTCTTCTGCTACCGCCACCATCATCACTTCCTTCCAAAAAATGGG
>JAHZNK010000775.1:0-11914 GCA_027744615.1 Lepidocyrtus cf. nigrosetosus NNG-2020 | reverse complement strand
AGCTCACTTCCAATCTTTGTCAATTCATCAAGAAAAGATTTGGTTCTAGACTCAAATGCTATGTTGAATTTTCTACGGGATCTCTTTACTCTAACGAAAAGGTAAGTTTAACCAATTTCAAAGACTTTCTTTAGTTCTTTCTCATTCTCCGCAGAAAGCATTGCATATTAGAAGCACCAAGCATAAAAGGAAACACAAAAGAAAAATGGGAAAGAATATTAAATTACAAAACTTGTTACTATTCCTTTGGTTCACATTTCCTTCAACTCACGCTCATCAGAGCTAATTCAATTTCGTTCCTTTCCTTTTCTTACAACATTCATTTTGGTTTTCGTCATCAGTCACCCACCACCACTACCTACCATCAAAGTCATCATTTAGCGTTGTCTCGAATAAAGCAAATTAAAGGGCTTTAATTCGAAAAAACGTTGTTTCTCAAATAGTCTAGTGCAGACAAAACGGAAAGTTAAAAGACAAAAACAAAAAGCATCCGTGTCTTTAATGGATGATTGACATACTGATGAAATATACAATTTAATTTGTTTTTTATTTATATTAGAAAGAAAATCATTTTAAAAGGCAAATTACCTATGTAGATTTGATTGGCTATATGTCTCAATCAAGGCAATCAATATACATTTTGTATATAGATAATTAGTCAATTAGTACTCTACTTAGTGTATCTGTCTTATGCACTTAATTTCTTTATAATTCATTTAATTATTTTTACAGGCACAGCACAAAGAGTCTGACAAAGTTGATTTATGGAACAATGAAGTTAAGTACAAACTAGAGGCAGAGAAGGAGGTTGCCAAAAGTGTTCAAAATTATATTATCATTAGGCCTGCACTTGTCTATGGAGTGGGAGACCGCACAGGAATAAGTATGTACAAAAGGACAATGACATCTTACAATTTCACTTTATTAACAACATTTTAGAAAACTAATTAATCACGATAAGAAATTGACCTGGAGGGAGAAAGTGGGAGTTTTAATCTAATTTTTAGACTTTCTTGAATGTTTACCGAATTTTCTTTTAAAGCTTTTAGAAATGGGCATAATAATTAAGTTATATTTTCATTCATTTCAATTCAAGAACATTTTCTGTTTGTTTTTTTTTCTGATCTTTAAAAATGAAGCGCCAAGGTTGGTTATGGGTGCTATCTACAAGCACTTGAAAGAAGTAATGAAATTGCCTTGGACAGCGGATGTTCGGGTAAACACGGTTCACGTGGAAGATCTAGTCAAGGCCACCTATCATCTCTGTTTTCATGGAAAATCTGGAGAAGTAAGTTACAACAAAGAAAAGCAGGAAATGATTAATGCTCATTTGTGTTGATTTTATAGTCTCTCGAAAATAAGTATGGCAATATCAGCTTACTTTCACTTTTTTAATTGGCTCTTTTTTTACCCTTTTATGTTCACAGGTTTACAATATTGTAGACCAAGGCGAGACCACACAAGGTCATCTAAGCACTTTGGTTAGCGAAATTTTTGATGTGAACCATGACTTTCTCGGCACCACTTTCTCTACCATAGCCAAGCTCGATATGGAAGAACTGATTGGGGAAATTAATGATAAGCATATGGGCCCTTGGGCTAATTTATGTGCTGCCTCTGGAGTTGCAAACACTCCCTTATCTCCTTACATTTATCCTGACGCTCTAAACAAAAGGCATTTGTCTTTGGATGGGAAGAAATTAAAGGAAAATGCGGAATTTGGTGAATGGTTGCATCCAAAGGTTGCAAAAGAAGAGTTGATTAGAATCGTTGAGGATTTTATTGAGCTTAATTTGTTTCCCAAGGACTCCATTGCTATTGACAAACCTTCACCTGGCAATGGAAATAAATGAACTGATAAATGAAATATGTATTCAAATAAACATGAAAATTCTTAAGAAAAAGACAGTTCCAAGATTAAAATTCAATAGCTTATTTGTGTACTGTAAACGCAGTCAGGTCTCGATAATATTACACGAATATATTGGATTTTGTTTTTATTTTGCATTCCTAAACTCGATTAGCAATACAAACTACATTACACGTTTTTTCCCGAGTGCTAGCCAAAAATAGAACTCCGTTGGATACGCATTGCAATTTAATGTTTAATATGCATGCAAAAATTCAATCGAATAGACATAAAGTTTTTGAGCTTTAACCCTGTCACAATATATTATTTATTCGCAAAGTCAATTAAATAATTACAAAAAAAAAACAAGTTTATATGTACATGTTTTCAAACCAAATGACTTAATAAAAATTTGACCAAAAAATAACCTTAATACATAATTGATTTTTTAAAAATTTAACCCTCATGCAATCTACAAAATCTACAAAACTTCTAATTTATACATACTCGTCATTTCATAAAAATTCGTTTATGAATGAGCTTTTACCAAGCTTAATAATATTTTATACTTTTTGACCTACGCGTAAAGACAGTTTTGTTTTGATTATACTATATATTTTCTAAATGCATGTATTAATTGACGTTTGGGGTAATGCATCAACAATAATTTTATTCACAAAAGGGAATGAATATTGACGGTCATCCTTCTTTCACTCAGTTTAAGCTTGACCCACTGCGCCTCCTCAAGCTCCTCCTGATTAGATGGAGAAGCAACGCTACCGTTGGTTACAGGAAGGAGGGCAGCACATGCTGAATGTCAGCGTTTCGGAAAATTTGTTCGCTTTTCCTGGTAGGATGGATTTAAAGAAGCCGCTGTTATTATCACCACCACTTACTTCATTATTATTCGACGTTTTTGTGGTTCCCCGTTTCCCTCTTCCAGAAGAAGTTGACGAAGCTGAGTTGGATCGGAAAATCTTTGCAAATGTCCGCCGAGAAACGACAGAAAAGCTTCTGAGCAATGCATCTATAAAAGCATACAACATAATTCTGTTACAACTCTCTTTGGAAAGTATTAACAGAAAAACAATTAAATGCTTACTGGTTGGATGGCTCAAACGATAATCCAATTCGCAAATTTGTTTAAGGAAGCCATCATTAGGAAAAATTGGTCGGCGGGATCTGTAAGAAGAAACAGGGTTATAAGTTAGAATCTATTTTATAATAGCAGAAAAGTATTATGTGTGTTAAGGATTTAATATTTTGTTTGGTGCACATTACCCCACAAGTTGTACGGCATCAATCGCTGGCATTTTGTGCTTGATCATAAGATAAGCAATAACCAATGTTGCACTCCTCGATACCCCGACTTGACAGTGCACAAATATTTTCCCTTTTACTTTCAACGCTTCATGGATGAATTGACTGGTCTCTTCAAACCATTGTGAAATCTTGTAGCTGGGAAAATCTTGGGCTGGAATCCCTAAAAATTCACACGGGAAATTTCTTTCCCTGTAGTATCCCTCGCTGGTCTCTCTATCCGTAAACGGGGAAGGAGTGTAAGCCGCATTAAGCACGTGAGTAATCCCCAGCTTCTCCAACACTAGGACATTTCTTGCCGTTTTCATATCACCCAAATGCACTCCATAAAACACTTCGTCATAATGACGACACGGGATTTGGCTACCATAATAACGGTCGCTTAGGAGTTCCTTTAAATCCTCTGGCGTGGTCGGCCCCCCGCTGCTGTTGCTCCCTGAGCTAGCCCCATCCGACGAGGAGCTCGCTGAGCTTATCACACTGGATCGGGAAGAAACCAAAGTCGGACTATTGTTATTTTGATGTAGTAGCATTTTGAGCTGCTGTTGGTTATTGTTACTTTCACAGATTACCCTTTTGGAAATTTTACTTTCGAATAATTCCTAAATAAATTCTTGTTTCATTCTTGTAATTCAAAGAATGGGATTATGTTCATGGGTATTTGGCTATCTAATCAACCACCAGTAGTACATCACGTTTCGCAATGTTTTTATTCCCCCGTGCTTTCTCGTCCATCTGCTTTCTTGTACTAAAAGCAAGTTAGCTTCGGGTTGAGTTCTAAATATACTTTGACCTTACTCACTCACTCACTTTCTCACACATTCATGTTAGACCAAAAATGTACAATGCAAAAAAACTTTGTAACTTTCTCTTTCCACAAACTATCCAGTTCCATCCAAATACTTCCTTTTGCCTCTGTATCCTGTTCTCCTGCTCCCGACTCTACTCTATCTTTACTTTCTCCTCCAGAAAAGTAAAGATTCTTTTATATTATGTATTTTTTGAACCAAACAAGCTTTAATATCATCTAATATCATCATCTCTTTTTTGCAATCACAGCGTCAACATCATCAGGTTCGCTTTTATTTGCCATTTTTCCCTTCTTTCCCTTTGCTTCTGTGCTTGACGCGATGATGTTATAGTTGAGTTGCTACCAATGCGCGTAAGCAACTAGGAGCTATTTTTATTCCACACACCAACAGCAAAGAAAAAGGAGAGAAAAGGAACTGATATATTACGTGTTTCCTCGTATATCACTACTAGCCATCATGTGTGCCACTACAAATCACGGCAGTAGTTTCCTTTCCAACACCCATTACTTCCTCTTTTTTCGCTTCTCTACTACAAAAGGTCGTAAATGCAATAATCAGATTCTTTTATGTTGTAGGGCATGAAGAAAAAGGCAATTTTCAATATCATCTTATTCCCAATATCAAATACTTTAAAAGTATTGCAGAAATCCGCTTTTTGGATTCTCATTTTTTGTCGTTTTTGTATTTCAAACAACTTTTTAAAAATAGGATTGCTAATATGTTTGCTTCAATAAGTAAGTGTAGCATTGGCCGTCGGCATACATACTACATTGTACATAAAGCATACAAAAGACGATAGAGAATGACGATGATGCAAGACAAGTAAGGTAAGTAGATTCTATGCTTTTGATAATGATGACGATAATACGACGAGGGAAATAACGGAGATACTAATAGGAAAGTTGGCAGGAGGAAAGATCACACAAAGAAAGGTGCCAAATGCACGTTGCACACAAAAATCCTGCTACTTAAATACTTTACCTTTATCATTCCATTTGCAATTGAACTTGGGCAGTAATTTCAAAAGTGTTTTACCTAATCAGTCTTTTCAAAAACTTATGATTCCTTACAATTTTTAAATTTTTAATAGCAGTCAATGATTTCAAAATTTTTTTAATTCAATGTCACCAAATGTGAATGTAGCTATTGTGTTTGCCCTTGTCATCAACAAAGGTTACAATTTCTGAGTCTCCTTACTTAGTATATTATTATGATGTTGGTACTAGTTGGTTCATATATGACGATATAAAAAACATGAGACGATTTCCGAATGGAGTACCTGACAGTTGCATTGATTTCATGTCTGTGTCTTCGATGATACCGATAAAAGCATGCCACTACTGCATATGATAGTTTTTGAAACATGCCAATCATAATGGCAGCAGTGCAATGACGTAGTATATTTAATATAACAAAATGGATGAGAAAATTGTTCAGGAGAAAGTGAAAGAGAATGACGCTCAAGCTTTTATCCAAAAAAAAAGAAGTTCAAGGAAAACTCGGGTAGAAATGTGATGTACACGGACGACGGACGTATTTCGTTGCTCACACAGTCTCCATTCCACACTCTCTCCTTTCCCAGTACTTATTTCATCGGTTGAAAAAACACTTTGATCATGACTTTCTCCAGTGAAGGGGAAAGCAGTAGGGGGGAATACTGAAATATTTACACAAAAAATGAAAAAGTGTATTCAAGGAGTACTTATAAAAACTAAAATCTCTTATTGTGAATATTTTATTTTGGATTTCAATTTAACCCATTTTGTTCAGTTTTTAAAGGTCAATGCTAATGTAAACTTTTGAGTAAAAGTCCTTTTTCTAATTGAAAGGTCAATGAATCTTTAACTTTTATATTTGGAGAAAACTTTATATTCGTATATATATGTATCATTAATTATATTCATTTTGGGTAGTTTTTATTTGTAAAAATATTTTTTACCACAAATTAAAATTAAAACACTTTATACAAATGGAAACTAAAAACTAAATTAGATGTTCTATTTTTAGTGGATTTTTTTTTGTGAATTTCTATTAGAAAAGTGCTGCTGACGCAGGTTTTAAAAGTTTCCAGCAGATTTCATGATTTTATATCCTTGCTGTTGGTCGATAGCAAGCGGAAGCGTAGCAAAAGTTTGCATTTTAGTAGTCAAAGATGTATTATTTCACTTTTGTTGTTGCTTTGTGGTAGTAGGGTCGGTAACGGTGCCACGTCGATTTTGTTGATGATGGGTAGTAGTAGTTGAGGCCCCTACTGAAATGCTTGCCCTAGGATTCTGGAGATTCTTGGCAATTTTAGACAATGATTTGAATTTTGCCAAACCTGATTTAGTCTTTGTCTTATCTGGCTTGTTAGATGAATTGCTGGATGGTGAACTGCTCCCAGAAGAGTTTGCGTCATGTTTTGAAAATATCTTGCTAGTGGGATCATAGTTTAAACGGTCTCCTACTCCTTTGGCCGCTTTCCTAGCCCCTACAATTCCTTTTACAATCTTTTCCATTTGTTGTTGTCTGTGTCTGTGAGCATTCCAAGTGTCTACATGAACAGAAGCTTTTCGAATTTTTTGCAAACCATGCATAGGAGTATCTTTTCCACCTTGAACTTGCTTCATCAACATTTTCAACTCTTTTTCCTTCTTTTTTTCTTCCTTTGCCTTGACTGCATGTTCACCCGTCGCAGAAATATCCTCTCGCTTTCTCGGTTCAATTGACCTTTTAATTGGTACATGATGATGAACAGGTTTGTGCGCCATCTCCACCTCAGACTCAAAGGGAGTTGATGACGGAACCATGGAATCATCCTCCACTGATGCTCTCGTATCTATTTTTGCTGATGCTCTTATATCCGTTTTTGGTATGTTGGGGAATTGTTTGCGTTTGAAGGATTTTCTATCTAAGAGTTCCGGATCAATTACAGGCGTGGCTGCTGTGGCTCTTCCAATTTCAAAAATTGCTTTTAAAAGAGTTTCCCTGTCAGCTCGATCCAGAAAAATTTGATCATTTAACTGTCGTATTATCGGCTCATAAGCTTTTGCCCAATGTCGACAAAAGTAAAGAACAGCACTGGATGGAGTGGACATTGAAAGACATTTATAAGTTAATTTTTTTAGTTAACTATATAATTATTTTAGTACCTAGTAGTAGATTAAGTACTTACGCCAAAATAGCAATCAAAGCAGTAAGGAACCCGGGCTGAAAAATGCTTCTAACATAACCCATCACTCTTCCATTCTTGTTGTCAGTGATTACGTTCAAATAGGCAGTATAGTTTACAAAAGGACCAGCATAAGACGATGGTTTTGTACTATGCAATCAAAAATCTTATAAAATAAACTGAAATTAATCAACAAATTATGAGTAAATAAATCTTCTTACTCTGCCAAGTAAAACATGTTCATAAACGCTGTGAGAAGGTATCCGACAAGGAACGTGATCACATATGGCCCGTAAACGGTAGACGCATGGGATGAATACGCTTCATTGGATGACAGTTGAAGAAGCGTATAGCGGTGAATATAAAAGTCCAAAACTAACCTCAAAAGCACGAGAAAACTTAATCCTGGGCAAAATAGTGTACCCACTCCACCAACAAAGTGAAGGAAGAACATGTTCATGGCGTTATACTCTGGATAGAAATTGGCTTTCTTGTAGTCTGGAGATTTTTTTCGAATTAAATGGTAAATGAGTTTGCAACCAAGATTTAAAAAGACATCAATTAGTCCCTTGATAACAACCAAACGGTACAACTCCTTCCCGAAAATTGTTTCTGCTACAAACCCTTCCTGCCTCATTAGGGGTCCATTATTAATCCAAAAATAGTAAAATGTAAGTAAACTTGTTGCATAGAACGTTCCAGCTCTGATCATTGTTGCGTAAACCCGCAACTCTGTCGTTCTCCAACTTTCCATTTCCCCAACCAACACAATGATCATGTTAAGGGATAGAGCCGCCATGCTGGCAAACACTGCTGGTAAAGACATGACTAACGAGTAGAGGTATAGGTCTCCATCTGGACAAAGCCAGTGACCAGTTGCCACCACCCTTGGCTGGTGATCATCTCGCTGATCAAGACATGAAATATAGTAGTCCAGTTTCACTTGACAAATTTCAATGAGGGTGTAGCTCATGATGACACAACAAATGATAAGTAGGACATTTGAGAAGATATGCATGTATATTGAGCCCCATTTAAGTCCAAAGGATTTCACTAGGAAGGCCAAAAGCCATTTCTTTTTGTTTGTTTCAATTTCCAAAGTTTCCTTTTCAGTTCCAGTGGTCGTTGTTGCAAGTATGTGTAATTCTCGCTGTATTGCTTTGCGGAGGTAACCAGCAGCCCCAGTGTCTCCGCAGCTAAAGTCCCAACCGCAAATAATGCTTGTGAAGTTGTGATTGTGAGAAACCCCTGAAACTTTGCTCTGCAGATGATGTCCTCTGATGTAGGAGCCCACGTGTGAGAAGGAAAAAACCGTATTGATAAAGAAAATGAGAGTAATGGCGATGAAAAACCGAAACGCTGGATTTTTAAAAGGATTTGGGTCATCCTCCGATCTGTTGAAGTAACCCGAATAAAAGAGGTAAGAGCTATGAAAGTACCCTTCTCCGTCAAAGATATTCACAAATTTAAACGGGAACTGGAGAGCTGGTTCCCTGGTTTCTTCTTCATCTTCCAAAATTTGAGGCACGATAATTACCAGCACACTAAATTTTTTTAAAGAAAACCGAATGATTCTGTTTCTGTGTAGTAGCAAATTAAACTTTAGTTAAACAATCTACCAAGTAGACTAGACTTACGTTACTAGAAACATGAAAAGGTTTAAAATGACTAGCCTCCGTAGCCACATAAAGTAGCTGGCAGTAACAACTCCGAATCTTCCACTCATTTCATTAATGCTCGTTTCCCAAAACAAGAATGTGACAAACAAGTCATGTAAATAGTCGTGAATCTAAGTAGATTTCAAACAATGGAATTATAGATTGAGTAATTAGGTATAAATAAATCATTTACATTTAATTCAATTACATACATATTCGCCAAGAAAAAGTAAATGTTCTTTTAGTGGAATGTATTCTGCATCCAAAACAGTATTTCCAGTCGCTTTCTCTACGATATGATGTCGGATTAGTCGCTTGTGTGTTAAGTTTTCTGTCAACTCTTTCAAAGTTTGCCTAGATATGGGTATGCAGGTACATGATTAACTAATTGTGGAGGTAATAAATTATATATTACAACTTGCAATTATTAAAATTTATACATTTTCCCTTTAAGGTCAGCTCCGGCGGTCCTCCTCTCGGCTAAAAGTCTTTCTTCTTCATCATCACTATCAATTTCAATAACAGTGTCTTTTTTATCTTCGTCCTCCTCAGACTTGGCTTCACTTGATTCGTCGTCCCCGTCTTCTTCACTACTTACGCGACTTTTACGTGTAACATGTTTTGGAATCACCCGCACTGCTGCGTAATCCACCTTTGGAGCCATAGACGCTCTTTTCTTTCCTTTACTCTCATCACTCTCTTTAGACGCTGCACTTAATCTTCTAATTCGTTCTTCCATAACTTTGGGATCAGTGTCTTTCTGAATAGTTGGGACAATATGAATTACGTCCTCCACATTTTCCACTGCTGGCCCTCCAGTTGCAGACGGCAACTGAAGTTTTGCTTCCCTTTTCCAGGCTTCAAAGGATTTAGCATGGATATTTTTTAGATTAAATATTTTCTCACTAGCATCGGAAGCTCGACCCATTTCACCTCCAATTTTAACAACAAGGCTGCGTCTTCTGTGATTTGGATGCCAAATACGGAAAGTGCGAACACGTTTGGGGGCAACATGCGATTGAGCTATTGCAACATTAGCTTCTTCCAACTTTTTTGCAAGCTCAGCTTTTGCCGCAGAAGTGAATTTGGTGGTTTCTTCCATGGGCTGAGGTGGAGGTGGTGGTGGGGCTTCCTTTGGAAGTTCCTTTGGAGGTTCCGCTAATGGTTTCCTGACATGTGTTGGAGGTTTAAGAGGAATGAGGGATGGTATCGTTTTTTCTTCTTCTGGCCCGTCATCAACCATGATTTTCCCCACCACTTTGTGAGCCTGTATTAGATAGACGGAGCGTTGTCGTCTCTTTTGAACCTTGACATTTTTGTCATTTTCGTCTGCCGTTGTTGTTGGATGATCCGATGAAGATGGTTGCGAGAGGGCAGAAGTGGATGTTGAGATTGCCGTTTTAACACCGACCGGTCCATGGTGGGTGAAAAATTTATTCACCGAATTTCGTTTGGTCTTGGTCTTTTTTAATTCTGAAGTCATAGTCATATTTTACGTTGTGATGGGTAAACCATATTCCTTGTAAACTTTGTACTAAAACACTAATTTAAACTCGTTTGCGGCAATTTATAAAATACGTTACGTTATAAATGGACGTTGGAAGTGTATTTCCAAAATGGCTTGTGATTGTTTTATGAATAGGTTTGTTTGCAATTTTGTTATTTGAGAAACAGAAAAATGCTCTAAATTTTAAACAGGTATAACGTTCATACTCAAAATATTATGCGTATCATTGGAGATAACTATAATTTTATGGAACACGGGAATAAATTGTATGATGCATATTTTTTTGCAATCCATGAACGTTTCTATTTTGGACCTTAACTTTGGCAGATTTCATAAGTCGCTGTGAAAGCATATACCAAAATAAGAACTCCAAAGATGAGAAATACATTTTTCAGATTCATACGCAACCTATAAACTTTTCTATAATTTCTTCCTTTGGTTTTAAATGTGATTATGTCTATGTGATGTCATCGGCTTAAATATGTTAATAGGTTTTTGGGCACCCCACCTATTTCATAATCGTCTTCGTAGAGCGGAAAATATTTTTTCGTCACGGTTGCATTATTGTATTCTTGTCTTGTCTTAAAATACATATTTTAAGAATTCCTTCCCTCTTTCTTATCAGCTTCTAGAGAACGCTTCGATGCATAATACGCAAAATCAATGCACCAATGTTTCCATCATTTAGATTACATAGTATGCTTCCTATCCCGCTGTGGACTGAACTTGTTTAAAAATTACAATAATGAATCAGAAACTGGTTGTGCAACAAAGAACTTTCACGGAAGATATGCTCAAGTGATGCTGGTCGACAAGCGGAAATAATACTTTCTTTTTCTTTACCAAGGTTCTTTTTTAATCACAATTAATTCATATTTGTTGAAAACTTGTATTCTTTCATTCAAAAATGAATAACAAAATAGTTTTTTAGTTTACACATTGATATTTTCCAGTAGAGTTACATTCATTTACATTTGCATTATTTTAACCATTTAGAAAAAAAACTCAAAATTGGCAATACTATATAAATTAGTAGTATTTTAGTATTAGATAATTTTGCTATTGCTGGCTTTCGGATTCTTCATTGTCAATAAATAAATCACATGAAATAGCAACTCTCGGGGCTTGTGAATTGTAAAACTCAAGAACTCTTAAGGATACTTTCTCCGGGATCCCTTCTATTCCAAGAGAACGAAGAAGGGTAAGCCCATCGTTTTTCTTGGTAGAGGTTATGATGCTAAGAATCCCCATACTATTAACTTTGGTCGAGTTGAGGCGTAAGTGTTGCACCTTTGGCAGCTTCAAAATGCATTCTTCAATTGTCCTGACTCCGATCCCAGTCCCACTCAGGTTCAGGTATTGCAAATCTGTTTGAAGAAAAAAATATCCTGTTTTTAGACGACATATATATTTGGAATACATATTTAGATAATACCGAGTTTTTAAATATATTTTAACATACTTTTTAAATTAGACAAGGCTTCATCCTGGTTTCCATCATTTGTCATGCAAAGGTTCTCATCGTGTAGGTCATCGCAGTGAGCCAGACTCAATGATTCCAGATTGACAAAGTTCCTGAACATGGAGCGCATTGCATTTCCTCCGAGGTCGTACATT